>QFDD01002458.1:0-21303 GCA_006871305.1 Vachellia collinsii | reverse complement strand
TGTCATGGCATCTCTGCGGCGGCCGGCAAGGCCGGGGCCATAGTGGGTACTTTTGGGTTTGTTTATGCAGAGAAGGGCTTTGGGGTGAGAAAGACTCTTATAGCTCTGGGTGTGGTTAACCTGTTGCATGAAAAAGGAAAGATTTTGGAATCAGTTTAAAGTCGCTGACACGCTGCGCAATTGTCAGAAGATGGAACTCGAGTTTTGTCTCTTCAAAACTCGAGTTATGGAAGAATTTTCAAAGATAAAATCTCATAACTTTTGTTGAAACTCGAGTTTGAATAAGAGTTTTGATAAAACTTGAGTTGTAAAACTTATAACTCGGGTTTCCAGGAGTTTTGACACTCGAGTTTCATCTAGCAAAACTTCAAGTTTTGAGAGTTTTCAAGTCATAACTTTCATTGTAACTCGAGTTCTCTTGAGATTTTTGTATTTCAGCATTTTTGTCCTTCGAAACTCGAGTTTTCGTTCGTAAAACTTCAAGTTATAAAGGTTTCAAAACGTAACTTTTATATGAAACTCGAGTTGCACTGGAAGTTTTGAGTTTTAAAGAAGTTTACCTCTCGAAACTCGAGTTTGATACCACGAAACTCGAGTTCTAAGAAAACTCTAAGTGAAACTTCAAGTTTGGAAAGAAGTTTTGAAGTTTAGAAAATTTGTCTTAGCTCGAAACTCGAGTTCTGAGAACCTGAAACTCGAGTTCTGTCAAGGCTTTCATTAAAACTTTAAGTTTGAGAAGAGTTTTCATTTCTTTCTCTTCGAAACTCGAGTTCTGAGATACATAACTCGAGTTCTAAGAAAACTTCCACTGAAACCTCGAGTTTTGGAAGGAAGTTTTGTTTTTCAAAATCATTTGAGAGCCCGAAACTCGAGTTCTATAAAACGAAACTCGAGTTCTATCAAAACTTCCAACATAACTTGAGTTTCCACTGCAAGTTCTGATTTTCCAAAAGACTTCCAATGAACGAAACTCGAGTTTTAAAACATGGAACTCGAGTTTTGAGACAACTTTCATTCAGACTCGAGTTCTTTTAAAATTTTTACATTTCTAAAACCTTTTTCAACACTCGAAACTCGAGTTTTAATTTCCAGAACTCGAATTTTGATATAACTCGAATCAAAACTTGAGTTCTCTTGAAAGTTTGAGATTTTGAACACACTTTTAAACACTGTAACTCGAGTTCTAAAACACGAAACTCGAGTTCTCTCAAACATTTTAAGAAACTCGAAGATTTTCAAGAAACTTTCTGAAAACTAATAATCAAATCACAATTTCAAAAACATATTTGTCATCATCAAAACATTATCCCAACAACTTGGACCTACACAATCCCAAATATTATGGGACTCTTCTTTTGACACACCCACATACAATATTTACAACAGATGTTGCCACCGAAGAGCAAATGGAGCCAAATTTGTTTTAGTGCCATGGTGGAAGACGATGTGAAGAGAAGGAAATGAAGCATATATGTTGATGAAGTCGAGGGGTGCGTTTGGTTGGGCGTTTGAAACCCAAAAAGGAGTTTCTAAGGCCAAAAGCACGTGGAGAAAATTACAATTGTTTGGCAATGCTTTGAATCAAAATGCAATTTAGTGTAATAGTGACTTTTAGGCGGGAGGAGGAAGGAGCTGCTTCTTGGCCATTACGGCAAGGGAAGGGAAAGTTAAGGGAAGGAAAGGAAGAAAGAGAAGAGGTATGAAAAAGGGAAAAATAAAAAAGGAGAGGAGAGGGAGCCAAAAGGGTATTAATATAAGAGTCAATTGACTTTTTAACGAGAATTAAAAATTTAAATAAATTACTTAATTATAACATATATTATGGAAATACTTATATGTACCATTATATAAAACAATATATATATGTGAATATGTGTTATTTAATTATATTCATATCTTTTTAAGTCATTTTCTATCAAAATTTACATTTCAAACATCTATCTAAACAAGTTTTTCTTTTTATAAAAAATCATTTCTACCATCGCTTATCCAAACATAAATTACATCACATCTTCTAACTTCTACCCAATATTCATTTTCTAAAAGACATTTTATCAAGAAGTTACTTCCGCCACCAGTTATCAAACGAGTCCGAGGTCAGTGGCAATCCCTAACAGTGGTATTGGGGAAATCAGAGCAAAGAACGCTACACTAATAAATGATGCCACGAGGTTAAAAGTTTGTTTGGCATAAACTATGATATAATTTTTAATGAAAATGTTGCTTTATAATGTGAAAATATCTATATGCCCCACTTTTAAAAAAAAACCATTCCCACCATCTCAAACCGCCGAAGCCACCACAAAAAAGCCATCGTCCATCACGGAAAAAGGCCAGCAACCACCACAGAAGCACCAGCTAGAGACAACCATTGCATCCTTTCTTTGTTTTTTCTAAGGAAGGACAACCATAAATCACATGATCATATCTTTTTTTATTAATTTTTATTTTTCACCAAGTTTTATATTCATATAATCAGTATATTATTTAATCAACCAATATAATATCAATTTGTTTAATTATATTATCAACACTAATATGAATTAAATTTTTAAAAAAAATAAATTCATCTTATATCTTTTCATAATATGATAGATTATCTTGATATTTTTTATTAATATTACATGCATTTTATAACTCACATAAATTTCTTCTAAATTAAAAGTAAATCATATAAACCTTTTTGAATTATTTTAAAATGCGTAAGTTTTATTGTTAACTTGTAGACTTATATAACTTTTATTAAACATATATAATAAATTATAAAAGATATTAATTTTTATTAATATTATATAATTTTTATTTTTAATTAAAGTTTGTGTTAAGTTTTAAAATATGTCATTTTGACAAAATCGAGCAAAGTGTAATTTTTCCACTAAAAATTGAAACAAATCATGTTTAATTTAGTAAAATTTAAAACTTTGTATTATTTTCAAAAATATAGTGTGAGAGAGAATGTAGAAGCGAAAAAAGTAATTTTTGTTAGGGCAATTTAATATTTTTAATTTTTAATTTTTGTCCTTTTGAATAATTACAACTTTTATGATCATTCACAATACATATTATTTCTTTCAGGTCCTTCACTCTAATTTTCCTAATTATAATTACATTGCATTACACATTTTTTAAGTTAAAAAATAAGGGGGGGGAGTTGTCCACATGAAAAGATTTTCCTCACCCTCCCCCTCTTGAATTAAATAAGGTTCTCCTCCCTTCTTATCAAATAAAACTTTAAGTTGGTTTTCATATGGTGCAATATAATAGCATTAAGTTGCCAATAAAGTCATTGAAAATTATAACTTAAGTGGTAAGAGTGTGAGTAGATTGAAAAATTTAACCCTCTTAAGTTATTCAACTCCAACAGCTAGCTTTTTTTTTTTGTAGTTCTCCCAAGAACTTATTCTTGTTACAATGATTTTTTCATTGAGAGACAACCTACCGAAGAGGGCAACCTACAGAAGGACTAATTGATATGAGGCTGAGTGAAGCGTCATAAAGTAGAGTTGTAGATATGTCAACTGGTTGATCAAAGAGGGCTACCTATGGATGGTTCTGAATGAAGGTGTTGATCAACATGAGATTGAGTGAAATGCTAAATAAAGTGTTGTAGGGTGGAGTTGTTAGGACATCTGCTCGATGCACTTTAATGAGTTCCACATTGAGTGAATTTCCTTAAAAGAAAAACCTTATAAAGCTTCTTCCACTCTTTGACACACAGCAGAAAGAGAAGGAATCGGGTTGAAGTGTTACGAAATGAAAGTGGTGAATGGGTTTATGACATGAAGGAGATCTCAAAGTTAGGGACATCATTCTTCAAGAACCTCTATTGTGAGGAGGTTAGGGACAAAGGAAGAATAAACTTTGGGATGAGTTATCCAGAAGTGTAGGAAATGTTGTTATTGGGTTGGGAAAGGAAGTAAGTCAACACAAAGTAAAACAAGCAGTGTTTGCAATGGGACTCCTCAAAGCCCAGGGACCAGATGGCCTGAACCCTTTATTTTTTTAGAGCCAGTGGGAGATAGTCGGAGATTCCATAGTGGGAATGGTACATAGATGCTTCATTAACAATATGGATATTGAAGGGTGTAATGGTACTAATATAATATTAATTCCCAAGACAGATCACCCATAATCTATATGTGAGTTTCGGCCAATCAGCCTATGCAATGTGATTTATAAAGTAGTGACCAAGGTACTAGCAACATGGTTGAAATGTATAATGCCTAAAGTAGTGTCTCCGAATCAATGCAGCTTTGTACCAAGGAGACAAGGTGCGAATAATATAATTTTGGCCTAGGAAATTTTTCACTCTATGCAGTCAAAAAAGAACAAAAAGGGTTTTATGGGAATCAAGATTGACTTGGAAAAAGCTTATGATCGATTAAGTTGGTCCTTCATAAGACAATGTTTGAAAGAACTACATATACCCCCAGAACATGTGTGATTTGGTGGCTGATTGTCTATCCACAGCAAAGTTGAGATTATGTTGGAATGGTATGAAAGGAGAGGAATTCAAACCATCACGGGGGCTTAGGCAAGGGGACCCTTTATCCCCATATCCTTTTGTCTTGGCATTGGAGAAGCTTAGCCATTTGATCCAAAGTGAGGTGCACATGGACAATTGGCAACCGTTCTGACTCAAGAAGCATGGCACAACAATTTCCCACTTGTTTTTTGTAGATGATTTAATATTGTTCGCAGAGGCAAATTTAGAGCAGGCGGGTGTGATCAAGGCATGCTTGGATGATTTTTGTGTGGAATTTGGGGGAAAAGTTAGTAATGCAAAATCCCATATTTATTTCTCTCGAAATGTTAGTTAAGCTGAAGTTCAGGGAATTAGGAACTTTATGGGGTTTGAACACTTTACAGACCTGGGCATGTACCTAAGGACTCCTTTGCACCACATGAGAGTTTCAAGAGACACATATAATTTTATCTTGGATAAGATGGAGAGCAGACTTGCTGGGTGGAAGGCAAAAACCATGTCCCTAGCTGCAAGGCATACACTGGTTACCTCTATCATGATAGTTATCTCCTCATACTCAATGCAGTCAGCGCCCTTGCCAATCACAACGCTATCTAAAATTGATAAGAAGTGCCAAAGATTCCTTTGGGGAGGAAGAACGAACCAACGAAAAATTCACTTAGTCGCCTGGGAAGATGTTTGTAGGAAAAAGGATGATGGTGGGCTCGGAATACGGAATGCTAGGTCCTAGAATGACACTTTCATGTTGAAACTTGGGTGGGCCATGATCAAGAAGAAAGATGACCTTTAGGTTAGGTTCATCTGCGAGAAGTGTAGGTGTGTCACAGATGTATTACCAGTGATTAACCAGAATAGACCTGGGTCACAAGCTTGGAGAGGGATAAAGAGCAAGTGGGATGAGTTGTGAGCAGGCCTGAAATGGAGTGTAGGGAAAGGCGACATGGTACATTTTTGGTAGGACCACTGGCTTGGCAATGTTGGTAGTTTAGTTGAAAATGTGTCGAATGAGGTCCCACAGGAGTATATGGAACACAAAGTCTCAAAGTATTTTGATATCGAGACAGGGTGGAAGACCAATATGTTTGCTTCGTTCTTACCCCCAGGTATTGTTAGGAGTGTGAAGTGAGTCCAAGTAACTCATGATAGGGAGGATGTGCCCATGTGGAGGTTATCATCGTCGGGGTGCTTCTCAACTTGCTCGGCCTATGACAGTCTTATTAAACCCAACATCACCCAAGATCGTGCTACATGGAAGCAAGTGTGGAAGTTGGGTGTACCTCAAAGGTGTAAGACCTTCATGTGGCTTTGCATGAGGAATCGAATTCTAACGAATGAAGTGTGCGCACATCGCAGATTGACTGACTCATCGCTATGTAATGTGTGTTCAATAAGGTTAGAAAACCTAATGCATGCCCTCAGGGACTGTTCGATAGCTAATGGAGTATGGAGACAATTTGTCCCAAGTGTTCATCAAACAACTTCTTACTCCGCAACAAATGGGTATGAGTAGATAAAGTGGAACATTCAGTAGGGGTTTAAAGTTGAAGGAAACAAATGGGGTATTTGGTTTCTACTAATCTGTAGGCAAATTTGGATAGCCTGTAACTCAAGGGTGTTTGACAGGAGGCAAGAAAGTGTGTACTTAGTCTTGGCCAAAGTGAGAGCATGTATCAAGTGGAAGGATGTTGATATCCTACTAAATGGGGGCAAGGGCAGAAAGTTGAACAAGTGGAAATCACCCTCACCTAGTTTTGTCAAGGTAAACGTTGATAGAGCAGCGACGTTGGATGGGAGTAACACGGCTTGTGGAGGTGTGTTTAGAGATTCGAGAGGGCAAGCACTACACGGATTCATGTGCAACATAGGTGGAGCTGGGAGTTTTTCTGCAGAAGTGTGGGCTATCATCTAGGGGTTGAAGATTGTATGGGACAGGGGGTATCGGTATATTATAGTGGAAAGTGACTGCTTGGAGCTCGTGGGTGCACACGATCATTGAGGTACTGTGTCACTGGAGCATGAGGACCTTGTTAACATCGCCAGAAATCTGCTTGATCATGAATGGGATACACAGTTGTATGGTGCTATAGAGAGGCAAACCAAGTGGCTGATGTGTTGGCAAAGGAAGCTTTAAATGGGGGCTTAGGGTTGGTACAGTTTGAAATCCCACCGGATTCCATCATTGAAACACTTAGGCATGACAACAGTGAAGTGGAACTAAATACGTAGTTCCTCTCTTGGGCTTTTATTGTATAAAAAAATGAACTTTTCACCAGAAGTGCATGATTTAGCAGTCACTATCTGCATAATTGTTTTCCATAATTTTTGTTTACTATTTAACAATGCACTTTAAATATGTTGATTAAGTTTGACATGCCTTTGATGTCACAAGGCAATGTTGTTTAAGAGTCGCATATGTTTTAAATTTCAAATCTCTACACTGACTATTGTTTTAGAGTTGATGTTTGAAAAGCAAACACTTTCTTCCCTTTTATTTTTGAAAATTTCCAAATGGCAACAGAACCCCGAGTTATACGTGAAATTTCAAAAAGCTTTGTCTTAAATAATAATAGTAATAATAATATGTCCAAGTGAATTATTTTCCAAGTTATTTAGTGTGTGGACATGCTTTTTCTCAAAATTGAGAGGGTAACTTTTTATTCCAAAAATTATTATAAACAGGAATATTTTTATCTTTAAAATTTATAATTTCATAATTGAAAAGACAATACCAAGAGAGGTGGATTTGGTCTCACGTATTAAACAATACAATTTATCCAAAAATCCCTAACTCAATCCCAATCCCAATCCTTAGTCATGGGTACCAAATAGCACTACAAAACATCGGATTGCATACAATCACTTTCCAAAAGCTAATCCCAAACAAGCTGAAAAGACCCTTTTAATAAAACAATGTATGTAGCATAATTAACAATTATTAAATAATTAACCATGGTTATAAAATAATTTGTCTATCACTTTCAAAAACTTTAATTCTCGTCAATCAAATTTAAACCTTAGGATCCAGGGCACAACATCGCCCGCAAATCCATACATTGAAATCTAGGGCACAAAACCACCCACAAATCCACTAAATAAATCCATACATAAGACTAAGGGCACAATTAAAATAAGGGTTACAACCCATCCTACTAGTCTCCGTCTTTCCACAATATCACCCAAACACACGGGTTCAGATACAAACAGTTATCCTTTCAAAAATAAAATTATAGTAAATCAAAATATGATGACCCTATAATTGCAATATATAAACAATACAATCTGTCAAAAGGAATTCAGAGGCATACAAGGTTACAAACGTTTATACCTCTGCCTGCTTTCCTTGACCCCTATTCTGAAGAGAGGTCTCACTTGAAAAAAAAATTAATACCACGGGGTGAGATATTAGGTCCCCATAACCAAAATTAATCTATAATATATACAAGAAAGGAATGTAAGCCAGCGAAGCAGGTTTATCAACAGTCACATTAATAATTTCAAAAATAAAATTATACATAATACTTTCAATAATTAGACACATCCCCACTCATTCATCCTGCTCCTCCTTATATCTTTTGGACATGGTACAGCCTATCAGTGCTAGTATACCCAACCAAAGGTTAGCTAGTCACTTCAAAAACACTTTCCCCTTCCATGTCACCACCGATATATCGTAACAGGAAGGTGTCCACCCAAAACACCCAACTCAAATCCGGGCCAGGAATGAGAGAGCCGATGGGCACACAATTCAACCGCATCTCTTCCACACAACCCAATATATCCCTTAACACAATACAACATATTCAATGCAATATACTTTTCGTTTATCAACATCTCACAACAAATAACATCATGCATAAGTCAGAATCATCTCAACAGCAATATTATCACTCATAAACACATTTCATATATATACAAATTGGAAAATACACTGCTTCACTGAAATTTGGTAAATATTCAAACGTATGCATACCTTTTCAAAAACACATATAAATAATATAAAATAAAGTAAGGTATCAAAAACACCTTACAGTCCATAAAGTGCATATAAAATAAATTAATCCCGGTTACCTCAACTCCAAGCTTAACCTTGAATACTCTAGAAGCCAAGAGTACAATTCACAATTCCGAATCACACACACCAATCTACGCAATAATATAGAAACAAATTTAATACATAATTTACATAATTAACCAAATTAAAAGTTTTGGATTAATTACCCAAAATTACAATTTTGTATTCTGCTCTCAATCAATTGTTCTCACTTCAATTTTATACTTTTCCTAACTCAAATAATTAATTTGAATCAGAATTTAACATCAAATACATGTTGTTGTACAAAAATGACAATTTGAGATCTAGATTTTCAACATAAGATATCAACAACACTCCCGATAACTCCAAATAAGTTGTTTAAAACAATTTTAATCTGAAAAATAATTCTGAAATTAAAAATAATGGATCTGGTACTAAAAAAAATTATTATAAAATCATAAAACAGCCAAATCAAAAATCCAACCTAATAAAAACTATCTATTAATATCCTTCTACATTTCTATGATCTTATATTGTCAAAAATCATAACTTTTCAAAATTCAAACATTAAAAATTTTCTCTAATTAGAACAAAATTATCACCATTTGAAAGAGAAAAATATATAGAACAATTTTTATGAAGGAAGTTTGGTGATTAGGAGGAGTTTTGCATACCAAAATAAGCTCTAAAGGAGTATGTTTGCTTGACAGCGTCGGCGGTGAGAGAGAAGAGAAAACGAACGTGTACAGAGACTATGCATGCTAACCCTTTTACTAAAATTTTGGTTGAAATACCACATATGGCCCAAAGAAAAAATTTACAATATAAAACCCCATGTTCTCTTTTTTTTCCTTCCATTTATTTATCTTATTATTATTATTTTCATACATTTCATTTATTCTATAATATTAAATTATATTTGAGTGAATTATATTAATAAAATATATAAAAGATAATTTTTAATTATAATAAAATAAATATTCTCTATTAATAATTTTAAAAATAAAATTTTACGTCGTTACACAAGCTAGATATATTGATATTTTGTGATAATGAAAAAGAACATGAATATCATTTAGAGCAATTTGTAAGTTTAATAGAACAAAAAGGATTAAACATTTCAACTAAAAAGGCAGTATTAAGAAAAATAGAATGGGATTTTTAGGATAATATATACCAATGGATGGGATATAATTACAAAAACATATAAGTAAAAAAGTATTAGAATTCCCTAAAATAAATAGTAAAAAAGAATTACAATCATTTTTAGGACTAGTAAATCAAGCTAGAAATTCTATACCAAATTTGTCAATTAACAGCAAAAATATCAAAATTGGCCAGAGAAAAGAGTAAATGGATTTGGAATAAAAAGACTGAAAAAAAATAGTAAATTAAATAAAGCAATTATGTCACAATTTACTTAAGTTGACTATTCCAACAAATGATAGCATAAAATGGATAATTTATACTGATGCATCGGATAATTATTAGGGAGTAGCATTATATCATGAAAATAACAATAAGGAAGAAATTATAACAAGATATGCTAGTGGAAAATTTAATGACAGTGAAAGTAATTATCATTCAAATTTGAAAGAATTTTTAGCCATAGTAAAAGCAGTAGAAAAATTTGAACTATTTATAGTAAATACTAAATTTATTATAAGAATAGATAATACTCAAATTAAACATTGATTAGATAAAGGAACCAAAACTAAATTAAGTAATAAAATGTCAATTAAATGACAAAGTGATTTATCTTATTATGATTATGATATTGAATATATTAAAGGGAAAAATAATTTAATTGCTGACTATTTGAGCAGATAGTTCTTCCATAGAATTGTCAACCATGGAACAAATAACTACAAAGATCAATATCTTGGAGATGAATTCAAATATGATATATAGTCAGATGAATACAAATATTCAGACCTTGACGAGTATTATCAATAATATAATTCCTCAAATAGAGGAATTGACTAAAAAAAACCAAAAATAGAAGAAGATCTGAAGAATACTCAAAACCAAAGAGGTGCAGTTGACTCATCAGTATAGATGTAGAACCAGTAAATACGAGAATAATTTCTTTCACATAAATAATAAGAGCTCAGCAAGAAGTACAGAAGAAGTATGAGACTCCATCCTCAAGATCCCATAATACTCAAAATACCAGATCTCCCACCAATAATAACCCATCATCCTTTCAAACTCTAGAGCAATATATATTTTTTAAACAACTTATCCATAAATTGAACCATATGCAATTATCTTCTCAAACCATTAAATATGTTTCCCATTATGCCATTAATAAAGCTATCATATATCCAAGAACTTATCTAGAGTTTGTAAAAATCCTTTATAGTTATGGATTATTCCATATTATATATCCTTCAAGTACTATGGAAGACATAATCAAATTAGCTCCATATTTCTAAGAAGCAGCAAAGCATTATTTTGGGGTAGTAACTCAATATAGAGTGTTCATTAGATGTTATTCAACAGCAGCAATGATTACTCCAGATAAATTATATCCTCCAATAAATCTTATAAGGTTTGGAATTATCCTGAAGCCTATAGAATATGAGGAAGAAGATGAAAAAGACATAGAAACAAAAGAAGATTTCTAGCATAAGGTGTCTACAAGAAGAGCACAAGTGATCTAATGCTATTTTACTACATGAAATTGTGGCATTTTTAAGAGATTTAAGTATTATATTTATATTTTTATTGAATTTAATTGTATTTATTTGGATTAAGGAAAATGTGTGAAAATAGAGTTAAAAAGGGGTAAAAATGTCATATTTTTGTGAATTACTCTTTTTGATTGAATTTTGAAATACAAGATATTACATTTTATCCTTAAAATTATTTCAAAACGCTTAGGTAACATTTGGAAAATTAGAAGCTGAAAAAGGAAAATTTTATTTGAGGACCACTAGAGGACAAAAAGGTGGAGCAGAAATTAATGTCAGTCAAGTACCTGAAATTTAGAAATTACAGTGAGGTCCCAAATGTCCAGCAGCCTTGAAGATCTTAAATTCAGAAATTCCAGCAAGGTCCCAATGCATTTCAACAGCTTGAAGATTGAATTCAAGAAATTCCAGTGAGGTCCCTGATCGTGCAGCAACATTTTTTTCACCATTCTAGACCAAAAAATCATATTCTTTTGGGCCTAGGGCTCAAATCTACAGAAGAAAGAGTGAGAGGAGCGCTGGAAAAATATAAAGAGAGGAAAACCGCAAAAAAACAGGGGGGAGCTCGCTGTGTGAAAATTCTATTCATTCTCATGTGCCTCCATCATTCTCACTTGTCCTCACCATCATCTCCTCCTCCTTCTCTTGCAGCAGCTGAATTCGCTGGAACTGAAACACCATAACAGTGGCAATGACGTACTGACAGGACAAGGACCCAAAGCCTCTTCATCACTGTCATCAATGTGTTTTATTTATATTTCCATGGCTAAATTTGATTTGATGATGATGATGATGAGTGGCTGAGTTTAATTGCTTCTTGGAGATGAGATTATAACTTGAGTTCCTGAAACCAATTAGGGGAGTTATCTCAATTTAATCATTTACTTTTGCTAATTATTTTGAATTCCTATTTTTAGGATTGACTATAATTAACTTTGTTTTTGATTAAACATATTTGTGTTTGTTCTAGATTGTTGTTGCTTGTTTGGTTTTATTTATATATTTTTTCCAATTGATTGGATGAATTATATTTGCTTCAGGGATCACTGGTTTATATAGTTTAATTTAATCAATTTGAATGTCATGAGAGTGCATTCATATAGGGGATGCAAGCACATTAATTTAATTCAATTCACACATCAAGTGGTAATTTAATAATACTTTTAAGCAATAGCTATAAACGCGATAGTATGAGTAGCTATTGATTAAAAGTATTAGACTCAATGTGATTGCTTGAGATTTTTCATTAGACTTGATGATTTTAAAACTCCCATTATTTTAATTGAACAAGGATAGTCATTTACTCATCCCCAAGAACATCTTCCATATTATATACTTCAACCCAATTTCCTTTATTTATTTCAATTTTATAAAGAAATTATAAAAACAATAGTTTAGAATTTATTTTTCTTGCTTGCAATTAGCTTTAATTAAGAAAATTGATTTCTCAAAACAACCCCATATTTTATTGATTTTTAGACTCTTAGTTTATCTAAGGAAGTTGAATTAAGGTTCTTTGATAAGAGAACGACCCCAGTATTGCATTATACTGCAATTCTTAGTTTAAAATATTTTGCATTTGATCCCAAGGAGTTAAGACACGGTCAAATTAATGGCACCATTGCCAGGGAGTCATTTTTTACTCTCTTGGTTAGCTAAGTGTCAATTTCACTATTGATTAGAGTTTTTATTTTTAATTTTTTATTTTTTTGGAGCTAGTAGAATTTTTCATTTTTTTAGCATATCTATAATTTTGCATAGCATTTTTTTTAGGAAAACTCAAACAAACATCTTGATTTCATTAATTTTGTTCTTAATTGCATTTAATAGATTTCTTGCATTTATATTCATTTTTGTTGCATGCTGGTTGGTGCAATTGCTGTTACTTTGCATCAATTTGCTGGACTATCTGAGTTTAAAGTTTGTTTATTCATTGATTTGAAATTTTACAAGTAATTTTTGGCTCTTAGAATCTTTTGTGCATGACTAGAAAATCATCTAGAAAATCTAAAATAGTGCATGTGAACCCTAAAATTGAGAGGTCATTAACTAGGATAAGGAAAGGAAAAAGAGTCGAGGGAACTAGTCAAATTATTGTTGAAGAAGAACACATATCTCAAGGGTCCAATCTTTCTAAGACCCAAGAGCTTAATTTTGACGTAGATACCCCAGACCAATTAGGAATTATGGTCAATCTAGGCAGTGACAGTATACATATCCCTAATCATGTCTCTCCCCCTAATGTTGATCCTAATAACAATGGGAATGGGGGTAATGGTGAGCATATGGGAGAGAATGAGATAGGTGCTAGAAGAAGAACTATAAGGGAAATTACATCCTCTACTGCTTCTTACAACCCTTTTCATGTTGCTTGTCCTAATTTTGAAGTTGATTTTGAAATTAAAGGCCCATTGTTGAACTCACTTCCTAAATTCTATGGTTTATCAGGTGAGGACCCCTATCATCATCTCAATGCCTTCTATATGGCATATACAAGCATAAAACCTGTTCAGGCCCACATTAATGATGTTCAATTGAAGATTTTCCATCTCACATTAGAAGGGAAAGCGAAGGATTGGTTCATGATGCTTCCAGGGCATGTAGCTAATGCTTTTGCCTCATGGACAAACTTAAGAAAGGCATTCTTAGAAAAATATTTCCCAGAGTCAAGAACTTCATCCTTAAAGATAGAAATATATTCTATTAAACAAGATCCATCTGAAAGCTTTTATGAATACTAGAATAGATTCCAAGAGCTGTTGGCTAAGTGCCCACATCACCAAATTATTGATGAATAATTGATTCAATATTTCCATAAGGGTTTGTTGCCTAATGGGCAAGGGATTATGGATTCTTAAACTGGTGGTTCTCTTGAAGATTTAGTAGCAGAGGAAGCTTGGGCACTGATAAGAACAAGAGCATGTAACACCCAACAACATAGTGTGAGAGAAGTCAAAGGAATATATGATGTTGGTAATAACCCTACAGAGCAAAAGAATGGATTCCCTTGATGCTAAGGTTGAGACAATGAATAGTTAGCTTAACTCACAGCTGTCTTTCATTACTGCAAAGCTTAGAAATCTTAGTGTAACAATGCTCTCCTACTTCACAAGCCCTTGTTGCTCCTAGTTGTGAGGGATGTGGTTCAATGATGAATGTCACTAGTCTTTGTCCTGGTAGAACTGTAGATGTGTCAGCTATCTATAAAGGGAGGCCTAATCAGAAGTTTGATCCCTATAGCAATACTTACAATGAAGGATGGAAATACAATCCAAGATTCAGTTGGAGTGAGAACTCTAAGGGATCAGGCCCGAGTCAATACCCACAAAGTAATGGAGTTCGTAACTCTTCTCACCAATTCCAAAACCAAGATAGAACTCTTTCTGCTCCTCCTAAGGATGATACCAATGTGATGTTGCATAATATGATAAGTATGATGCAAAAGATGCAAGAAGAATCCTCTAAAGCCAATGCAAGGTTTGTATATTTAGAAAATAAGATGGAATAGTGGGAAACAAAGACTGATAACCTCAATGCTTATGTCACTCAACTGCCTAACACTATGAGTGATCAACAAACCAAGGCAAGTGGCTCTATTCCATCAAACACGATCATCAATCCAAAATCTTTGCTACAAAGAATAAAGAACAAGTAGATAGAGAGATTGAGGTTGAAAGCCCACCACTTAGCCCCATAAGTTTGGCACAATCTAAAAGCAACAAGGAGAAAGAGCTTATTGACAAGAAAAAGGTGAACAAAGAACCACTAACTCAAGGAGAGGATCTAAAACATATGAATGAAAGCACTACAAAAGATACAAGCAACTATGAGGAAGGAAAGACCAATGAACAAGGAGCCCTTGCTAATCGAGATAAAGAGGTACAAATTTCTAAACTTCCATTTCCTCAAGCTTACTTTAGAGGTAAGAAATTGTTTGATGATCAAGCTGAAAAAGAAATATATGACCTTTTTAGTAAGTTGCATGTTAATGTGAATTTTCTTCAATTGATTAAAACTATTCCTAAATATTGTAAATTTTTGAAGGATCTCTACACTAACAAGAAAAAGTTTAGACCTAATGAGAGAATCCAGGTGAGCCCTAATGTTTCTACTTTGTTTCAGCCTCAGTTATCCATTAAGTATAAGGACCCTGGTTCATTCACTATCCCATGCACCATAGGTAATGTTGATGTTGCCCATGCTTTGCTAGACTTATGTGCTGCAATTAATGTTATGCCTCTTAAGGAACTTAAACAAACTAGTGTTATCCTCCAACTTACAGATAGGACTCTTAGGCACCCCGAGGGTATTCTTGAGGATATATTTGTTAAGGTTAAAGATTTGGTTTTCCCAGCTGACTTTTATGTCCTTGATATGACCAATGAAACTAGTGAGAGCACCGTGATCTTAGGTCGGCCCTTTATGAGGACAGTAGGTACCCTAATTGATATGAACGATGGTACTATAACAATGGAATTTGGAGACTGAAAGATTGGCTTTTATGTTTATGAGGCTATGAAACATCCTTTTGAGGATCATTCTTTCCTTGGTGTGAATTCCATTGATATTGCTTTTGATAAACTTGCCGAATATCATGAACTGAGCATGCATGCCTATGATGTTGACCTAGATTTGAGTGCATATGATTCTTCTTTTTCTTCTTTACCATCCTTATATTCTTCTTTTGACTCTTGAGGAAGTGACATGTCTAACCTTGATTGTTTATCAGTTGATTGTTGGCTTTCCACTCCTATAGATTTTACTTCCTCTAGTGACACTTTTGAGCTTAATTCTTCCAATTTATCTTCTTTAAGTGATTATGCCTATGAGGAAGGTAGTTTTCTTAATGTTTCATGTCATCAATATGTGGAGAAGGCTGATTATGATATTGGTAGCCAAGACTTGGAGAATTTGCTTACCAAGGGGATAACCCTGAAGCCAACCTTCTCATCCTCTAACATGACACACTCGGAGCCTAAGGATAATGTGGTTAAACTGCCACCTTCTAACCTATCACTTAATCTTCACCAAAGACCTAAGATATCTCATCACACTTTGAGATTTTTGAATGATCTTGTTTCTAGTTCTGATGCAGGTGTAGGTGATGACGATTCCCCCAAGTCAGTTGCTGCAATTGATAAACCGAAAGTTGATCCAACGCTTGGGATAACTGATGTTCAAGTGAAAGAACCAAAGGAGCTCAATGCATGCCAATTGCCTAAGTTTACCAAAGGGAGTTCTTCTTTGACAATTGATCTCCCCAAGCTAGTTCCTTCTGTGATCCAACCCCCTGAAATTGAATTGAAACCTCTTCTAGATAATCTTAAATATGCTTTTATTGAATGTAATGCTAAATTGCCTGTGATTATTTCAAATTCTTTATCTATGGGTGAGGAAGAGAGATTGATTGCTATTTTGAAAAGGCATAAAAAGGCCTTAGGTTGAGCATTAGCTGATATACTTGGAATTAGCCCTACTGTATGTACTCATATGATTCTTTTGAATGGGGATTCTCAAGCCCCTAGGCAACCCCAGTGATAACTAAACCCTTTGATCTTAGATGTTGTTAAGAAAGAGGTGACTAAATTGCTTAGTGCAGGCATCATCTACCCTATATCAGAGAGTGAATGGGTTAGTCCAGTGCAGGTGGTTCCTAAGAAGAGTGGGATAACTGTGGTAAGGAATGAAAAAATGAGTTGATACCCACTAGAGTATAGAACGTTTGGAGAGTATGCATTGACTATAGAAAACTCAATGATGTAACAAGGAAAAACCATTTTCCCTTACCTTTCATAGATCAGATGTTAGAGAGTTTAGCGGGGAGAAGTCATTACTATTTTCTAGATGGCTTTTCTAGGTATTTTCAAATACCAATAGCTCCTAAAGACTAAGAGAAAACAACTTTTACTTGTCCATTTAGTACTTATGCTTATAGGAGAATGCCTTTTGGCTTGTGCAATGCACCTAGCACATTCCAATACTGTATGATGTCCATGTTCTTTGATTTTCTTGAAAATTGCATGGAAGTGTTTATGGATGATTTTACAGTGTACGGTAATTCATTTGATGCTTGTTTGGATAGTTTGGATAATGTACTTACTAGATGTATTGAGAAAAATCTGGTTTTAAACTTTGAAAAGTGTCATTTCATGGTTAATCATGGGATAGTACTTGGTCATTTAATATCTAGCAAGGGCATTGAAGTTGATAAGGCTAAAATTGAGGTGATATCTTCTTTACCCTATCCCACTACACTTAAAGAACTTCATTCTTTCTTGGGACATGCGGGCTTCTATAGAAGATTCATCAAGGATTTCTCTAAGATTGCCTTACCCCTATCCAAACTTTTACAAGAGGATGCACCTTTTAACTTTGATGATTCTTGTAAACAAGCATTCAATGAATTAAAGGAAAAATTGATTTCTCCTCCCATTTTAACCTCCCTTGAGTGGACATTACCTTTTGAGTTAGCTTGTGATGCATCCAATAATGTTGTTGGTGTGATGCTAGGTCAACGGAATGGTAGTTCATCTCGTATGATTGCCTATGCGTCCAAGACTATAGATGATGCACAAAGAAATTACACAACCACAGAAAAGGAATTATTTGCTATTGTATTTGTATTAGATAAGTTTAGACAATATCTAATTAATTATGAGGTTGATGTCTATACAGACCATGCAACAGTAAAGTTTCTTTTTAATAAAAATCACTCCAAACCAAGACTAATTAGATGGATGATGTTGCTACAAGAATTCAATATCAAAGTCAAGGATAGACCAGGAACGACCAATCTTGTAGCTGATCACTTGAATAGATTGCTAGACCAAACAAAGGGAGTAGTTGATTCTAATCTCATTTGTGATGATTTCCCAGATTCCTCTCATTTTGCTATATCCGCTTATGCTCCTTGGTTTGCTGATTTAGTTAATTATCTTGTGATTGGTCTAACCCCTAATCACTTGTCTCCATTTCAGGCCCAAAAGCTACATAGAGAAGCTGAGCACTACATTTGGGATGAGCCCCACCTGTGGAGACTGTGTAATGATCAAGTGATTCAGCGATGCATACCTGATGTTGAGTTCAAGCCCATACTTTCTGCTTGTCACACCATGATCTGCGGGGGACACTTTAGCTATAGGAAAATTCTTGAAGCGGGATTCTACTGGCACTCCTTGTTTAAAGATGCATATGAATATTGTAAGGCATGTGATAAATGCCAAAGATTTGGGGGGATGAGTAAAAGACATGAGATACCTCAGCAACCCATGCTTTTTTGTGAGGTTTTTTATGTGTGGGGAATAGACTTTATGGGTCCTTTTCCACTTTCTTTAGGATTCACTTACATCCTACTAGCTGTAGATTACCTCTCTAGATGGGTAGAAGCCATTCCTACACGAAAAGACGATGCACCCACAGTTTCCAAGTTCTTGAAGTCACACATCTTCAGTTGATTTGGTGTTCCACGGGCAATGGTTAGTGATAAAGGTACTCATTTTTGCAACAAGCTCATTGATGGCTTGCTTGCCAAATATGGTGTTAATCATAAAACATCTACCTCATACAACCCCCAGACAAATGGACAAGCAGAGCTGATGGAACCTAATATTTACATAGTTTTCTTATGGTGTTTTGTAAGACATTTTCCCTTATTTTGCATCCATTTATACCATTATTGATTATATTGATTCATGCATTGCATTATACTTATTTAAGGGTAAATATGGGTCATTTATCTCATCCAAACTGTGAATTCCTTGATCTTTAATTTGTTTAACTTTTACAAAGCTCTATGCCTTTGTTTGTGGGCATTTGGAGGAGATTTGAAGACCCAAGATGGAGTATTGAAGAAGCCACAAGTTCATCAAGAGCTAAAACTGATTGAAGGAGCCCTCTGCCATTATGAGGTCATGACCTAAATGTTCAGATCGCGACTTGGATGTATTCTTCAGAAGATATGCATTTTGCCACACATCGCGACATAGTTGCTCCAGGTCGCAACTTGAATGTTCCCAGGTCGCGACCTAACTATTATAGGTTGCGACCTCAGCACTTATTATTGAAGCTACACATTTTGAATTAGGTCATCCATCTGCTATATATATGGGAAGAGCCACCACAAACCAGATACATCTCCACTCTGTAGATTTGCAGAGGAGAGCACCCCAGCACTGCTCTCTCAGCCTCCCAACTTCCCCATCCATTCCCTCTTCCATTTTCTTTATTTCTCAACCATTTTCTGCACCTCCAACCTATTCAAACCAGTTCCACTACCTTCTTCTCCATATTTTCCACTCCCTTTTTAGTTTCTCGCATGGCAGAACATATATATAGTGATAACTGCATTTTGGAAGTAATGAGAGGAAAAAATCCTTAGTCTCTTGGTGAAGGAAAACAAAGCTTGAGCTCATGGGATCATTAGGGGAGTTTTTCTTAGTCTTAATCTCTATTTGAACTTGTGTTGGTTATCTCTAGATTTAGGAATTTCTACTACCATGTAAACCAAGATTACAAATTTGTGATTTTGTGATTAGGCTATGTATTTGGATGGGATGATGTGTTTATGTTGAATTACATATATGCATTGTAGTTGTGATTAATCCATTATGTTCAATTAATTGTCAATGATTGTTGATAGTTAATGTGTGTGTTTGGATTCTTTGGTTGTTGATTTACAATCATTGGAGCATTTGCATCATCCATTCAATTACACTCTAAGTGGTTTTAAACAATGTTTTAAGAGGTGGTAATTAACTTGGATCCAAGTGAGTTTTCATAAATGAAAGCATTGGACCTAAGTGATTGCTTGGGGTTTTTATCTAGACTTAGAGAGTTATAAACTTCCATATTATTTTGAGAACAATGAAAGCTAAGTTCCCATCATCAAGGGCCTATCTCACAATACATTCACTTTGATTCAGCCATTCATCATCAAAGCAAAATACCAAAAAGATTTACTTCTTGCATTGTTTTGTTATTGCACCACTGTTTTCTCAAATCAAAACCCCCCTTTATATACCTAAGTTCAACATGTTTTTGATAACCAATTTAGACTAGGATAATCAATAAACCGCTCCTCGAGAAGAATGATTGGTCACCCACTATACTACATTATTTTGGTGCAATCATTTTGTATTGAACTGGAAGGCGATAAAACCATGTCCGATCAAGAGGTATCAAACAAGGAAATTAAAAACATTCTTGAAAAGATTGTCAAGCCTTCACAGAAGGATTGGAGCTCTCGACTTGAAGATGCACTATGGGCCTACCAGACTGCTTTCAAGACACCCATTGGCATGTCTCCATTTCAGATTGTTTATGGTAAAGCTTGTCATATACCGGTTGAGTTGGAGCACAAAGCTATTGGGCGGTGAAATTGTTCAACATGGATATCGAAGCCTCCGGAGAAGAAAGAACCATGCAGTTGCAAGAGCTTGATGAGTTGAGACTAGATGCCTATGAAAGTTCTAGGCTATACAAAGAAAAGACCAAACTAATCTATGATATGAACATCCTCAGGAAGGAATTCAAAGTAGGCGATTGTGCCTTGATGTATAGCGCCCGTCACAAATTTGGACGTGGAAAACTTAAAGCTATGTGGAATGGGCCATTTGTGATCACTCAAGCACACTTGGTCGGACGCGGATTGTCACCCTCCGGTTCGATACAAAATGATTGCTCAAAATTAATGCAGTATAGTGGCAACCAATCGTTCTTCTCGAGGAGCTGTTTATTGATAAACCTAGTCTAAATTGGTTATGGGAACCATGCTTAACTTGGGTGTAAAAAGGGGGTTTGGTTTAAGTAAACATTGATGTAAAATCAAAACAATGCAAGAAGTAAATCTTTTTGGTATTTTTGGTTTAACGATGGAATGGTTGAATTAAATCAAAGATATGAGTATATAGGCCCTTGGTGATGGAAACTCAGCTGTCATTGCTCTCAAAATGTTATGGGAGTTCGTAATTTTCTAAGTCTATATGAAAACCTCAAGCTATCACTTGAGTCCAATGACTTAACTAGTGAAAACTAACTTGAATCCAAGCCACTTAACACTACTTAGTTCATTGTTAAAAACCACTTAGAAT
>QFDD01002457.1:0-24589 GCA_006871305.1 Vachellia collinsii | reverse complement strand
TATACTAAATCTTATAATTTCACCTATCTGTCACTGTCACTTGAGTTCTTAGAATTTTTAAATCATTAACACTACTCGTCCTTGAAAAATTCATAAAATATTAGAGCACGTTAGTGTCAGGTGGGATTAATGCCACATCACCTTAGCACCCAGATGCCAATTTGATAATTGGTATTAGTTCTTTCACCTGGATTCCCACATGCCAGTTTAATAAAAAGTTGTTTTAAAATGTTTACTGGGGGTGAAACACGGAGACAATACCAGTTGAAAATGGCTTTAATGGGCCCAGATTCCCTATGGGCCGAACGAGAAGTTAGAAACTAATGGATCAAAAGTCCCACATCGACTATAAAGCAACAAAAACAATAGTACATAAAGAAGGAACACCATCTGCAGCGTACGACCTTACTTGAACAGGATCTGTTCTATAGGTTCGTACCACTGTATCCTTGAGTTTCAAGGAGACAAGCGCCACGGCTTGGTTGATGAGATATGACCAGGTGATCAGAGCGTGATTATTGGTTGGGTTGTTCCACGCCAGTGATGGCTGGCTCAACCCGACCGCAGAGGATCGTTTCCGTGCAGTGCCACTGTGTGGGATGGTCACCTGGTTGTCTGACAAGTCCCCAACCTTTTTTTATTCTTTTCAAATTCTGAACTCTAACGCATGAAAGGGGTTCGCCCCTTTTCCGATATATTGAAGAGAATGGACCACCGCGTGAGACATTCTGATTTCTTTTGGCCTTCTTGTTCTATTTGCAATATTTTTGATGCTTCACAGCCTCCGATGAGAGACGGAGATCAACGGCGATGACCAGCCTCATAGACCAGTGACGTGGCTGGCTGGAACCGAAAGGTGCGGAGACGGAGGCTGTGGTTGAGGACATTTCAGCTTTGATTTCTAATCTAACCTAGTTGAGCTTCTCTGAGATTTACTTCATATTTCATCTCTGGCATTACCTATGGCTTAAAGATAGTATTGCAGTAAGTGTACTCAGGTTGATCAAGTTGTTTACTTTGTTTATTTTCTCGGTTAGAGAACATTCTGATTGATGAATTTTTGGTCTCTTGAGATTTTTTTGTTCCCCCCCCCCCCTTCCATTCCTTTTTATCCTTGGGGAACGGTCATATACAGTCCATCTAACTGCAAAAAAGCATTGTGTACATCATATTGTACAAATTCCAATTACGTAGAGCTACCATTCTGTGTATCATAATTTATAGAGATAATGTAATATATATTATAATTAAATTATTTAATATGTTTAAATTGATTAAATTTTATATTAAATATCAGATATACTACGTAAGATTTCACCTGTAGAATGACCATGTAAGATGTACTTTCCCATGTGTACTTTCAATAGAATGATACGATGGGCTAATTGTCCTGAATTTTACCTAAAAAAAAAAAAAGGCCAAAGTAATATGTTGTAAAACAACAAAGGAGCATGGCAAAATTAGGAGACAATCACATAGCTAGTCTGCTTTCTATGTGAAATTTAAAGCATTTAAACAGCACAATATTGTTATTAAGGTTCTCATAACAATGTATATTTCAGAATCAAAATCAAATTTTCATCAATATCAATCTATATATCATTATCCATTTCCATCACCTTGGCGTCAAATGCATAGAGTAACTAGTTGGAATATGCCATCCAACAAGCTACGCTTTTGAAGATACACAACAAAATGAAATCAACATCGATAGATCACTATCAAAGCCTCAGTTTCTCCTGGCCATAAAAGTCAGTCATTGGCATGGAGTCCTTTCTATTTGAAGATTAAAGAGAGAGTAACATTTTAAAATGGCTTGTTCATCTTCCCAACCGTCTTCTACCAGAACCACCATCTTTGGATAGCCGATAAAGGAGCATTCAACGCCGGAGCATGGCGGGGGATGAATGGGGTCACAGCCCTCCCAATTTTAGTCCAAACACTTCGATGGTAAGGAGCAGTATCAGGAGCTTGATACATGAGCTTCAAAACCTGTAAAGAATAGATTTTAGGCAGAGCAAGAGAATATTTTGCCAGATCTTATACAACTCATAATATCATAGCTTCATTTGGTTGTAACCGTAATTGTTGCCCATAGTTGCATTGCATTACTTCCTAAAGAAATTTGGAAAATCATGACAAAATCTGGGAAACTCATGTATAAAACAGAATGACCCTCATGCCCATACTCTTAATGAAAATATTAAAAAAGAGATAGAAACTATGTAGAAATGATTACAAGGACATAAAGAGAGGCGATGTAGTGCATAAAGCTTCCATTAGGTGGAGTCTGAGGAGGAATGGATGTCCGTAGCCTCACCCCTGCAAATGTAGAGGCTGTTTCCAGGATTTAATGGACATAGCATAGATTTCAACTCTCTTGATAAACCAAACATGCCTCAAATATTTAAGTATGAATAAAATGCTGCTTCAATCAAAATGTTTTCTTACAGAGATATCAATACCTTTCAGTTAGTCACAAAAATAGTTATCCTTTTCCCTTGATAAATTCACACATCACATAGACAAAAGGCAATTGAATATCTATGACAACTACTCGAACAAGAAATCATGATGAGAAGAAATGAAACAAACCTGCCAGTACATAAAAGTTTGTAGTATGTGCTGCCACCTGCATATGGTTCAGGAGTACAAGAAAATAAATGGAGTATTCATTATCAAAGGAATATGCAAAAAGGGAAAACTAAGGATAAAATGGTAGGAGGCTTTTGTACACTGTTGCCACAAACAGTAAAAAAATTTCTCAAAATACTACACTTTTTAAAATATTTACCCATATACTACAGTCAAACTCGCTCTTGAAGAGAACGAATTTGAAATTATACTGAACTCGTTCACCTAAAGAACGAGTTCAGTACAATTTCCCCAAACTCGTTCAGCTGGTGAACGAGTTTGGGGAAAAATATTTTTTTTATTATATTCCCCAAGTGAACAAGTTTGGGGTTTACTTTATTAAAGGGTATGTTCTTGGTATTGAAGGGAAGGGTTAAATGTCATTTTTATCTCAGAAGTATCATTGAACACCCGGAAAGCTTTTTAGGTGTAGTATCGTTCTGGAAATTTTAAATAGGTTTAATGTCATTTCATTGTTAGTTGACAATTAGTTTTTACTGTTAATTAACCCAATCAAACTAACAGTCAACTAATGGTGAGAGTAAAATTATTATGTTTTTTTATTTTTAGTGAGGAAGTAATTTTTCAATTTGAAGTTAATAACTTTTTTTTTAGGTTGGGGGAGATATTTAGAAATTTATTTTTTTTCCTGATTGGCTAATTTAGAGATATTTAAAAAATAACAACAATTTTTTTAAATAGGGAAAGGAATTTAAAAATAATAATAAATTTTTTTTTAAGGGATGGGGCGTGTTTGGGGTGTGGGGGGTGGTGAGAGGGTTGGGGGGGTGGGGCCATTTGGGGGATAAAAAAAAAGAAAAAATATATTTTTCCCCGAACTCGTTCACCAGCTGAGCGAGTTTGGGGAAATTGTACTGAACTCGTTCTGCAGGTGAACGAGTTTAGTACAATTTCAAATTCGTTCTCTTCAAAAACGAATTTAACTGTAATATATAGAAAAATATTTTAAAAAGTGTAGTATTTTTTTTACTGTCTGTAGCAACAGTGTACAAAAGCCATGGTAGGAAGAGATCAAGAAACAGACGATAGCAGTGATATGATCAGAAGGAAACCAAATCCAATCTCAGCATGTGACGTCAGGCTATTAAGGTTAGTTGTATTTTCTTCCACCCAATCACAAACTTTTTCCGTATATTTCCTATCCAAATAAAAAAATAAACAGATATTAGTTATCGCCGGTAACTCTCATTCTTTCAAGCAATTATCTTTGAATTAAATTTGGGAAAAGCAGAAAAATTTGCAATCATATGCGAAGTCCACAAGGCAGAGTCATGCTAGTTCGTGAGACCAAAACAACAAATATTGACATAATCAAAGTACATTAAATTTCACCTGTACAGAGTGGATCCACTAAAATCACGTCTACGGAACTTGGCAACATGCTCCAGTGCCCGACATAATATGGGGATCAAAGCAACTACAACAAAAATTAAAAGGGCAAGACAACAAAAAGTGACATGCAATAATGAAAACACTGATGCATGGCAATAGAAAATATGCCAAGAAACAAACAAAAATCCAGGAATCAAATGGCCCAGCAAAGACTCACATGTGAGGCAGAGATGTGAAGCAAGAAAGGAAATAGAGTATATTAAGTATATAAAATCCTTTGTTGCAACTATTGACTGGAGGTATGTTTGCAAGGCCTGCAACTCCCATGCTCTTGGCTTCTGTTAAAAAAAAAACAGCGAGACATGAAAACATCAATGGAATAATATAACTATAGATCAGAGAAGAAAACTTACCCCATGCTGCGAGTACAAGGAGCATAGAGAAGAGCATGCAGTGCCCAGAAAGGAAAGTCGATAAGCTGTTTGTGAAATACTCCTAGGTACTACCAGTGGGATGACAGCAAGCATAGCAATAACGAACACCTAAGTGAAGAGATTACAGAAAGGCATCAAGGTTGACAATCCATATGAGTAAACAGTTTGGCAGCAAGTATTAAAACTATTCTTTTTCCCTGTTGTTTATAAAGAGAAGCATACTGTAGCATTTTAAATTTTTTTTGTTAGAAAATAATCATATTATAATGATTGGGAAGTCTTCTTGATGTTATTTGAGTAAGTATCAAGTTTTTTCCATTAAAATAAAATGAATTATAATATATGATAAAAATAAATAAATAAATAAGAGAGGGAGGGAAAAAAACAAAGAAAGAAGAGGGGAAATTGGAACGAATGGAAATATGAGGTTTTTTATTGTAATTTTCTCCATTGGGTCATGTGTGGTAATTTTAGCCGCACCTTTCTTTAATCTGTTTGTGCGTAAGAGAGAATCCGAAGCCCGGTGTGCGACTATCCGTCGCCGCGCGTCCGCCATTTTTCGAATTTTGAAGATTACTTTGATAATTAAAACTTCATCTAATCATCAAATTTCTTCATAAAAGTTTTTCTGTGGTTTTATCTTTTCAATGGTAGTTATTTTATTTTAATTAGAGAAAAATTTTAAAATTAGAGTTTTGATAAGTTTTAAGTTTTAACAATGCTAAAAATTTAAAGGGATATTAATAAATAGTTTTAATTGATTTAGTCATTTTAGGATTTTATAATATTTTTTTAGAAACAGACACAAAATTGCTTTTTCTGGACTATTTTTTCAATTACAATTGCATTAAACAATTTATTTAGATTATTGGGAGTGCTGTTGATGTTTTAATATGTATACATTATTGAAAAAATTTAAGATTTATTAAATAATAATTTTATGTTGAAAATCTAAATTTTAAATTGAGGATTTTGTATAATAATATGTATTTGGTGTTAAATTATGATTCAAAAGAATTAATTGAGTTGTGAAAAGTGCAAAATTGAAGTAAAAACAAATGATTGAGATTAAAGTATGATATTGTAATTTTTGAGTAATTAATTAAAAACTTTCAACTTACGTAAGTAAGTTAATTATGTAAATTGTGTGTTAAATTTGTGTCTACATTATTGTATAGATTGTTGTGTATGATCTGAAATTGTGAATTGTACCATTAGCTTTCAAAGTTTTTAAAGTTAAGTTTGGAGTTAAATTAACCAGAGATAATTTATTTTATATACTCTTTATGAACTGTAAGATATTTTTGAAACCTCACTTTTTTTAATAATATTAGTATGTGTTTTTTTTAAAAAAAACATGTATATATATTTTAATGTTTACATATTTCAATGAAGCAATATATTTTCCAATTTGTATGCATGAGTTGAGATTATTGCTATTGAGATGATTATAATTTATGTGGAATGTTATTGTTGTAGGATGTTGATAAAAGAAATTTATACTGAATATATTGTGTTGTGATATGGTATATATGGGATCGTGTGGAAGAGATATGGTAAAATTTTGTGTCATCGACTCTCATTCTTGGCCTGAATTTGAGTTGAGTGTTTTGGGTAGACACTTTTTTATTACAGTATATCGGTGTTGACAAGGGAGGGAATAATTTTCTTAAAGCAACTAGCTAACCTTAGCCAAGTATAGTAACTTTGACAGACCGGATCACATCCAGAAGATATAAGGAGGATCATGATGGATGAGTGGGGAAGGTTTCAATGATTGAAAATATTATGTATTATTTTACTATTGAAAATAGTAATATGAGTATTGATAAACCCGCTCCTTTGACTTACAATCCTTGCATATATTGTAAATTGATTTTGATTTCTAAAACTTAATATCTTACCTTGTGGTGTTAATATTTTTATAAGCAAGATCTCTCATCTAAATAGGGGTCAAGGAAAGCAGGCGGAGGCATAGGTCTTTGTAGCCTTGTCTGCCTCTTAATTTGTTTTGGGAATCGTATTACTTATATATTGTCATCACATGATCATTATATTTTGATATACTTTGATATTATTTTGGATAACTATCTTGACAACTATTAATTTCTTTTTGATCCTGAAGCCTTATTATATATATATATATATTGATATTTTGGTGATTACTTATATTTTGCCATATCATATTTTTTTTGTCTAAACCCTTTATAATAGAGTTCAATGTTAAGAATAGGGACTAGTGGACTGGGTTTTAGACTTTATGTTAATTCTACCCTTAGTCTTATGTGTAAGATTATTATAGTGGGTTTTAGGTGGTTTTATGCATTGAATTCCAATGTGTTAATTGGATGGATTAGTCATAAGGTTTTTGGAAATGATAAACAAATCTTTTTATAACCATGATAGACCACCTATATTTAGTTTTGTTATGTTTTATCATGGTTAGTTGTTATGTAATATAAGATTAGAGTACAAAAAACTAGACAGGGTTGATCGATGGTCAGGTCCGATTGAATGTTAGACCAACGACCGGGTTGATTCAGTCAACCTGACTTTGACCCGATCTAATCGGATTAGTTTAAAAATACCCATTCAGAGCTAAAAACACCGAAAAAAATGAAAATCAAAGTGAGAATATGTGGTTAATTAGTTTTAAAAAACAAATATGGTAATAAAACTAACCTTTAATTTTCTATTTAAACAAATTTACTTATGACGAAATAATATAAAATTAATTCATTTTATTTCAATTGTTTTTATCATTCATATATAATTAGGCACTAAAAATTTAAAATATGCATAAAATAAAATAATATTCTAAATTTTATCTCTTAATTTTTATGAAATAAAAAATAATATACTAAATTCTATTATTTTAATACAGTCGATCTAATCTATTAACCTTTGAACTATTGTCTTATCCTGTTCTATCTGATTTTTTAAATCTTTAAATAGATTATTTAACAATCATTTATCCTGTTATTCAGGCTAAACGAATTGTTCAGTAAAAAGGTTCTTTTCACTTGCAAGTGTCAACTTCTGTGAGTTTGCCTCGCCACCAAGCCAGATTCAACACTCTACTTCTTCTCTCCTCTCTTAGATTTTCCTTTATATCCGTGTTAGCTCCATTTAGACTGGTCCTTCCTATCTTTTCATAGTCTCTCTCTTCTTTTGCTCTTATAATTTTCGGCCTTTTATAATTTATTTAGTTGGACCATCAGTCCCCCTTTTCTCCTCCCCTCTGACTCTTACTATCTATTTTGGCTTCATAGGTGTGTTGAGTCCCATTAGAAGTTACATTCAACCAATGTTTAGAAGAATGTAAACTCAAACTATTTTAGCAATTATGCCCCCCAAAAAATGACAAATAATAAGAAATTTTCCCATTATTTAACATAGAATGAAATTGTACTATTTTTTTTTTTTTCAATGTCATACCGAAATATAGCATCTTTTTTTCTGTCCACAAGGGAATGCAATGGAAATCTAAACAACAATAAAGCGTTTCACCATTTGGGGGTAGGTTACATAGATTGCATAGCATCATTGTGCTTGGTGAATAACTAAATTTTGGATAGATTATTAACAAAAAATTATCACTCAATGACTTCATAACTTTATTGAGTGTTCACTTTAATTTTCCTTTGTGTCTTTTAAAATTGGGAAAATTACTATAAGATCCCATATAAGAGAATTAATATCAGAAAGGTCCCACTGATAATTCAAACAGCTACTATTGACAACTCCATCAGTTAACATTGACAACCTTTTGGGACCTTTATGATATTAATTCTCTTGTATGGAACCCTACAGTAATTCCCCCTTCAAAATTTTTATACCATGGAAATATGAACATTTGAAAAAAAAAAAAAACTATATCCAATCCATATTGTCATAAAAGCGACATAAACATCTTGAATCGAAATTCTGTTAAAAACATAAACATTCAACCAAGCATTCAGAAACGTAGTAAATGAAGAAAACATTAATTTAAACATGGTCATTAGAATGTCCATATGCATGGCAAATTATAACGAAGTATCATGAATGAATTCAAATGTGAAGTGTGTAAGTCCCAACTCCAAAGACTTTACCCAAGCATTGACAGAAAATTGAATTGTCTGCCAATCCCAATGCAAAGGAGGTGGATCGGAACCTGCAGCTGCCGGTGTTCCTGAAGTTCTGGTTGTTGATCCTGTTCCTGCAGCATCAAGATTTTTAACACATTCAATACAAACAGAAAAGTTATGCTGGCTTCCAAGGAAGGCCAGAAAAAGGACAATGACCAATCTAAGCTAGGCTTCATAGAATCACTCCTTCTTTTTCACTTTCCTTTCAAATTCTTCTATGATTATGATAAAAGTGCAGAAAGATAACTTCACCTGAGTTTAGTGTATCGGCTTGGTCATTTCTTGATGGGGGTGATTGTGATGACGACGTACCTGATGGCCGTGGTGCTGACTGGGATGAACTGCTTGTAGACATTGGTTCTACTATAAGATCAGGATCCTGTTTAATATCATAGAATCAGGTGCATTTCAGTAAAAGCAAAACCATTTTCTTGGCACCTGGGCAAATTAAGTTACTAAAATTTAATATGCAGGAAAATTAAATCGATTAAGAGGTTGGCTATAAATTAAAATAATCATCATCGGTTTAACCCAAGTTTATTCAGAATAACTCTAATAAAAGGATAAAGGAATGGAAGTTCAAAAGAATTTAAAACAATTCAAAGTGTTCATCTCCACAGATCAAGTTATTATTCAACGAAACGATGATGTGGGAGATAATCCCGTAAGCATAAAAAGCAATTTCAATTGAAGAGATTTAGGTCAAACACACGAAAGAAAATAAGAAAACACTGTGCAAACTTGAAAAAGTTCCATTCATGTTGAATCTCGAACGTCGGAGACTTGAAGTCCACAGGTCAAAACTCGTCGTTAAAACAGGTACCATAGAACCGAAACAAAAATCCCAATTGAAAAAAGTAACCACTACAGAGGCAGAACTACATAAATTAAGAATAAAACAGCCCAATCAGTCCCATCATAAGACAACACAAACCAATCAAGAAACAAAGAACCATATAAAAATTGGAGTAAAATACATCACTTTCAGAGAATAAAAAATGCACATGTACAACAACAATCAATCAATCTTCGATCGAAAACCAAAGAACAAGTAATAAGAGAGCAGAGACAATGTAACGTTGGTAGAACTTGAGCTTGTAGTGATTGATAACATCGGAGTCGGAGGCCCTAGGGGAAGGGATGAGAACATTCGACCAGTAATCGGCCCATCTAGGATCTTTCTCGTAGTCGTGCGCCGCCGCCGCTATCTTCTTCAGCTTTTGCGGGTCTTCCGCCATTGGAATTCAGAACTCCGTCAATGTCTCCTTCCCCTTTCGACTTGACTGACTTTGGCCAGTACCCCCTTAGCTGATTTTTGTTCCACAGGTAAAGAAGGGAAGCTATATAACAGTGCCTTATTCATCGTTAGTATTATCATTTTTAATTTATTTTTATTATTTATTCAATGAGAAAAAATTAGTTACTTAATTATACACAGAGTAAAGTACTCCGACCACTCTTTTGTTTTACCTTAATTACAAAGATCTCCCTTCTATAGAACTCCCTTCAAATCAAATTATACCATGCATAAACCTCTTCTCTATTTTAATATTCAACTTCCATCCATTTAATAGGTAATCAACCGTTAAATCATAATCTTGACAAATTATTTTAAGGTTAACGTGCATACAATATTCTAAAATATTTTATGGTGCATCTAACATTATGAAGTATTTTTTTTAAGTGATGCTCAATATATTACAAAATACTTTAGGATGTTGGATACACCTTAACCCATTATTTTAGATATTGAATTTAGATAGGTCTACCGGATTGTGGGCCACTTGCTCACTCTGGGACAATGCAATTTTTTTTTTTTTGTCTAAAAGACTAAGTATTTATTACTGAGAGGTTTTTAACAAATAATCAAACATAATAATCATTTTTATTATTTTTAAAAATAAATTTAATAATATGGAATTTTCCCCCAAATTCCACACTCCCTCGCTCACGCTAAACATGACCACCAAAACGTGCAAGACGCGTTCAACTTTCCGCGTGCGATTGGATTTTCTTTCTCCCTTGCGACGGAAGCAAGTTTTAGAATTTCCAAATAGCTCTTCTCTCTGCATTCAATTCGTGTTCATGAAAATGGCTCTCCCTCTCTTCTCGCTCAGTAAGAAATAGACCCAAAACATTAGGCCCAATAGGCCCATTTGTCTGTAACCAAGAGTCTATTATATAGCCTACTGTGAAAGTATATAAATGGACTGAGATATCACTATTGTACCTTCTTCCCATCAAATTATTCAATTTATTTGCATTTTCTCTGTCACTCAACATGGTATCAAAGTCAGGTTATTATCATAGGACCTATGGATTATGAGCCCACCACGTTTCCACTGCGTGTGTGGAGAAGAAATAATAGGAAAATATATACAAGTTGTAATAAAATAAAAGAATATAGAAGAGATTGAGATGGAGAGATGGAGAAGATGAGAGAAAGTTGAAGGAGAGAATAAATGGGAGTTCTCTTTCATTTCATTGTATATCCCACATTGTTTCTATTTATAGGCTCGCAACCTTTAAAGTATAGACATAATGTTACAAAAAAATAAAGGCAAATATAATAACATTAAAACTATAAGAAACTCTTCACAACCCATTGATTGGAAGATTATAGGATTTATGGCATTAAACATAAGGAATCATAAAAGGTAGGGGTTTATGGACATTCATATGTAAAATGTTTATAACACTCCCCCTTGAATATCCATAACAAATATTGTGCCTCATTAAAACCTTACTAGAAAAAACTCAATGGGACAAAAACCTAGTGAAAGAAAAAGAGTATACAATATATAATGAAGCTGCCTCGTTAAAAACCTTTCCAGGAAAACCCAGTGGAACAAAAACTTGGTTAAGGGAAAAAGAGTACAACATTATCTTTATTCCTCTTGATAACATTACTTACGATTGTCATAAATGATTTTTCAAATAGTTGATCTGTTTTCCATATGAACTACATAGATCCATTATCATCAAATTATATGCTAAAATGTATTTCTCGATTATATATTTTGGATGTGTCGAATAAATGTATCCATTTACCATATCTTCTAAATATGTTGATTTATTCTATACATTTTTTAATCATATATATATACTCAAAATCTTTAATCCACATAACATTTTATATATTGAATGATATTCTCATACATGCTTCGGTGTTATATATCCTTCAAGCATTTTGATGGATATTTCACTTTCCAATGAGCCATATGTATAGGCTTTAATAATATTCAATAGACGCATATTTTTTCATATATTCTGCTAGATTAGTAATTACTTTTCATCCACCGTAAAATAATATACCTTATATATCATCATAACCTCATACCACTGTGAAAATATTTGTTTTCACATAAATGTTCACATATTATATAATAGATTTGTATTTCATTTGTTTGGACTGTAGGTCCATAATTCTCACATCGAAATAGCATAATCATATTTTCATTGCGTCTTTTCCTTTCACTTCTAATCATGGCCAATCACTTTTTTTGTCTATTAGCATGACAAATTTATGTAGAAGATCCTCATTTGATCACGTGAAACTGTTGTCAACAACTTTATCTTTTTCGATTCCATCTTTCTCATTGCGACATAACTTATCAAAAACTTAATATTGCTTTTCAGGTACCTAAACCTCCCTTGAGGTTTTTGTAATTAGTTATGTCTTTGTCTCTTTTGGAGTGACAACCTCCTCAATATGATCATCTTAATAATATGCTTCTCTTTATCCAAAGTGTTATATTTGGAACCTATTGATTTTCCATGCTTCAGGCATGTCACATTTTTATTTATATTAATTGGAGAATTTTTAGTTGGAATATGAGAATTAGTAATTTTCATTTAGGTCAGTAATTGAATCTGACAGATATTTTGCAATATGTCATGAATGCAATATTCAAAGAACTTTTGGTTCATACTATTATTTTTTAGGATTTACATTTGATATTAACAATGCATTCAATGTATTTTCTTTTCTAGCTACTCAATTTCTCCCCCTCATGTGGAAAAACTTTGTAAATGATAATTAACAATAATGCAGTACAAGTCTTATAAACCCATTTGTTTTCTTAGAAACATAATTTTGTTTCATTTAAAGACAAACAAGGAGGAGAATCTTGCCTAACATTTATCTCAACTTTCCATCTATGTGCATTACGGTGGATCAATAAGAACAAACATTGCACATTCAAACCTTTGAGAAGGAAAATATCTAGCTCCTGACTAAAAACCAATTCACGGGGAGAATTTTGTTGGCTTGATGTGTATAAGTGCTGCAATATATCAAATCAAATATGTCAATACTGAAGTGGAAATCTTATTCTCATAAATATTGATCAAGCTATACACGGAGGTTTCAATAAATGATTTATGGGTTGTACAATTTGGAAATTGTGCACTCCATTGACATATATTGGAAATTGCTAGTGCACTTCGATTTGAGGCACACATGCCAAAGGAGTTGTAGGGAGAATGCGTACTCACTGCTATTTACATTATGAATCGAGTTCCTACTAAGGCCCTTGGTAACAAAACACCTTTTGAAATTCTTACTGGGTATCTACCAGCATATGAAAGAATGAGGTTTTTGGTTGCTTGGCATACTACAAAGATCTCACTATTAGAGATAAGTTTGATGCAAGGGGGAGACGTGGCATTTTTGTGGGTTATTCAATGACCCAAAAGGGATATAAAATTTATGATATTGAAAAGCATCAGATTATGGTCTCACGAGATGTGATGCTTTTTGAAGATGAATTTCCTTTTGCCACCTTGCCCACTAATAATAATAATGTCCAAAGTTCTAAGCATGCTATCAGTCTAGCATGTTTTGATGATGTAGAGGGTTCACATGGCTCTCAACGGGTTCCTGAAGTTATTACCGGTGTTGTTGGTTCTGCACCAAATTCATATTCTCCATGCACTACCTGTGAGTATTCTCCTCATGCACCCACCAACAGGCCTCCTCCACGTCAAAGTACACGAGTTCATGCGATGCCTTCCAAACTTCATGATTATGAGGTTTCCTTGCCAGAGTCTATAGCCCACTCATGAGCTGATCCACCTCATTCAGGGACCTCGAAGGTACATTCTCTTTCACAGTTGCTCTCCTATGATAATTTCTCACCCTCACATAAAGCTTTTCTAGAGGCCATCACTACTGTGGATGAGCCAAAGACTTTTAAACAAGCTGTCAAACATGAATGTTGGCGACAAGCTATGAGGGAAGAAATAGATGCCCTTGAACGGAATGGGACATGGACACTAGAGGAATTACCACCGGGCAAGAAACCTATTGACTCCAAATGGGTTTACAAAAGAAAGTTTAAAGCTAACGGTGAACTCGAACGCCATAAAGCTCGTCTTGTCGCAAAAGGTTACACACAAGAAGAAGGTGTTGATTATCATGAAACCTTTGCCCCTGTGGAAAAACTTGCTACAGTTTGTACTCTCCTCACCATAGTAGCAAAAAGACGGTGGGGGATGCACCAGCTAGACGTAAATAATGCATTTTTACAGGGGGAGTTGGATGAAGAAATTTACATGTGAATTCCTCAAGGTTTTTCTAAAGAGGGAGACACACGGGTTTGTCACCTTCACAAGTCCTTATATGGGCTTAAACAAGCATCTTGAAACCGGTACTAGAAATTTACTAATGTGCTATTGCAAGCAGGTTTCACACAGTCTCGGGCTGACCACTCTCTTCTTCTTTGGAGGACAAAGCAATCGCTCATTAGTAGTTGTGAATGTAATGAATGAATTGGATGAAGATCTCCTTATTACCTGGTTAGTATCAAAAGATACAATTCTTATACTTCTACTCTTTTTGGTTTAAGCGTTGATACGACTGATACATGTCATGATATTATCCCCACAGCAAAATATATATAATATTTAAATACAATTGGAAGACCCCTGTTATATCTAGTATATGGATGTTTAATGTATTGTGTTGAGTACTTTATTGTCATTGGTTAACATGTTTAACGTTACACATGTTTAATGTATAAAATGTTTGTGCTAGGCCTGGGGTTCAAATGCGAAGAAATGCATGGCAAGATGGTGTTCTCAGAACAAATTGTCCTATTCCTCCCAGACTGAATTGGACATACCAATTTCAAGTGAAGGATCAGATTGGGAGCTTCTTTTACTCCCCTTCTCTTAATTTCCAAAGAGCCTCTGGTGGTTTTGGTCCCTTTGTTATCAACAATAGGAAGGTTATCCCAATTCCTTTTGCGCAGCCTGATGGGGATATTGTCCTTATTATTGGTGACTGGTATACAGAAAACCACATGGTTAGTAACTGTTTCAATGACTTTACTTGCTTTAAAAATTAAAATTATTAAGATGGTGTATGTTCTTCTTAGTTCCTGATAAATTATTTACTAGAATACATTCTTCTCCTTAAATTCAGGCCTTGAGAGCAATACTTGATAAGGGACAAGACCTTGGTATGCCAGATGGAGTTCTTATCAATGGGAACGGACCTTACCAACACAATAACACTTCGGTACCTGATGGCATCCAATATGAAACTGTTCGTGGATTCAGTTATAAACTCACCCCCCGCCCCTAAAAAAAAAACTGTTGGAGTATGTTTGGTAACCATTTCTGAAAAGAACTTTCACATAAGTCGAGACAAAACTCTCTCACATACTCACCTCGGATTGTGTGAAATCACTTTTCAAGAGCTGTTCCCAAACATATGTATGTATTCAATTCATGTTGATGTACAATGGTTTTAGTCTACCCCATAAAGGGAATACCTTGTTGAAATTGTCTATTAAAAATTCCCCGCAATGGCTCAAAATTTTACTGAGAATTTTATGTAATGATATCAAGAAGGATGAAGATTCACATTTTGTTTGAATTGAAATTGAAATGCTTGTTCAAAAGACAATTCTATTTGTATTTTGATCCTTTTATGTTAATCACAGACACACAAGCACCTTTTGAAGTTATATTAAAATTTTAAAGTCATATTTAAGATATCATGTCACATCTGATGAATGTACCGGTATTTAGGCAATTCCCAATTGCCACTGTCCATTGGTTTTGTGTACCCTTTAGCCCATTACATGTAAACTGTAGCTTGGTCATCTTTAGTGGTTTCGGTTGCTTTCTTGGGTAGATTATTTAACTAATATGTTTCTCACAGCAAGTCATTACACTTTCTCCTTCTTCTTCTTTTTAACTTTTTTGTATTTTTTTTTGGCGATGGACTCCAATGTATTCCCACTGTTTCATTTTCTAATCAAGATTTTAAAATGTTTTTGCTCATTGTTGTCTCTAAAATTTTTTTCTTTGTGACAACCAGAACTGATATGACATGGGATAAGAAATAATGTAAAACATGACAAGATATTTAATCTTTAACTGTGATGTGATATGAAGTATAGTGTTGTATTTGGTACTAAAACTAGCATAATATGAATATAACCCTGGTTTCTTTTTTTAAAGAATAGTGCTCGTTAACTTATTAATAAGTTTATTTTTAGCCATATTTATGTTATGGGATTTTTCCATTTTGTGGGTTGAACAATGTGAAACCTGATCAAAAGCACATACAAATTTGGCAGGCAGGACTTACAGAATTCGCGTGCACAATGTGGGGATATCAACTAGTTTGAAACAGAATCATAATCTACTGCTGGCAGAAACAGAGGGTTGTTATACAGTTCAAGCAAATTGTACCCAATTTGATATTCATATTGGGCAGTCTTACTCTTTACTATAAGGAGGAATCAATGAATCAAGCTCGAAGTGTGAGGTGTGTTAGAATTTGATATTGTAAAATCTGTGTTGACAATAATTGCGACTTTAATTTGCTGTTTGATTTTCCTTTGTTCTTCGAATATTACGGTGTCTTTGTGTCTTAATGTCCTGAACAATGGTATCAAGGTACCCTAGAATGTAAATATCCATTTATCTTGTCCTTCTGTAGTGACATGTAACAAGAAAGCCAATTGGTTCTTTTCATTCTTCAATCTTTATGATTCTTTCTTTACTTAAGCATTTGCAATGAATTATTTGTATTGTTTTGTTAGTTATTGTAGTTCGTGACTTAAAATATTTCAAGTCACGATCTAAAAGATAGAAAGAGTTTTTTAATTTGTTTGATATTAACTTTTAAAAGTAATTATACGTAATTCGAGAAAGGAAAAAGAGGTTTTGTCTCGATTTATATGTCAGAATGTATTTTGGGAGAATGCATTCTGAAAAAATGTGTTGCCAAATACTACTCTTCTTTAGGAATGCATTTTTAGGAATGCATTTTGGGGTTGCAAAAGGAGTTCCCAAACATACCCATCTGCTAATGGAGCTCGTCCCACCAGTTATTTGTTAGAGGTTCTGTCACCAGTGACGATCAATGGAAAAGATCAAGCTGCCATTAATGGAATTTCATTTGTGAAGCCAGAAGTACCATTCCGGCTAGCTGATCAGCATAACTTGACAGGAGTTTATGAGCTTGACTTTCCCAGTAAGCCTTTGAACAGGCCTCCGTTGATGGGCAGATCTATTATTAATGATACTTACAAGGGGTTTCTTGAAATTGTTCTGCAAAACAATGACACCACAATGCAGAGTTTCCATTTGGACGGTTATTCTGCTTTTCTGGTTGGGTAAGAATCCTTTAAAGAGGGGGTATATAGTATTAATAATCAATACATTATTAAGAGCAAGAAATATAAATTTGATTTGAGATTTTACAATTTTCAAATCATTTTGCCCTCACTCTCCCTTTAATTTCAAGGCTGCGTCATTTACGCTAAGAAAATATAAAAAGAAATCTTGTGGACCCCACTAGAAGACGTTGGGCTGTTTGAAGATTGATTAGGGTAGTGAAGCCAAATTCTGTTAGAAACTGACCGTTGTTACTAAATACTCGCCCCCTTCCCCAAAAAAAAAAAAGGAGAATTATTGTAGAGTCCAATATAAAAGAATTAATATCAGAAAGTTTTTAAGATGTTATTAATAGTAGCTGTTTAAGTTGTTAATGACACATTTCTAATATTAATTCTCTTACATGGGACCTTATAGTAATTCCAAAAAAAAAACGCTCTCTCCCATTCTTTTTATAAATAATAAATACTAAATTACCTTAGTTAAAATTAGTTAAAAATAATATAAGTGTGTTAGAGATGTGCTCCTTTGATGTTATTTATAAATAATTTTTAATATGTTTTACATAGATAAATAAAAACATTATACTGCGTTAACTTTATCAAAAAATTCAACAACTTTCCAACTCTATCCCTTTTAATACTATGATAACAATACCTACAAGAACAAAGTCTACATAATAGATGAATGATAAAATTATATATTCATATAAACAATACAATGATATGAATTATAAATAATTAAAACAGAAAAAAATCATTTTCTCCAGCATGTTATTTATATAATTATATGAAAAAAAAATTGAGGAGTATTTTTTTCCTAATATATCCTTATTTATGGGGAGAATGAGTGGGAGAGATAGGATGACTATCTCATCGTATACCCTTTCATCCAAATCATACCTTCATTATTTGAAAATACCAAAAAGATTTACTTTTCGCATTCTTCTTTCTAACGCACCATAGTTTCATTAACCAAAACCCTCTTTCTCATACCCAATTCAATATGTTTTTAATTGCCAACTAGACTAGGATAATCAATAAACCACTCCTCAAGAAGAATGATAAGTTGCCCACTATACTACATTATCTTAGTGCAATCATCTTGTATCGAACTGGAAGGCAACATCTCAGTCCAGTCATTATGACACGCCATTCATGTTGAGGGGGGAACTCATGGTCCAGACTTGTGCTTTATGGATCTGACCAATCCACATCACTTGAATGGTTAGCTTTGTGAGTAGCTACCAATTACATGGGAAACACTGGTCCATGGGTTCAGTTATAAGAAATAAGGTTGGGAAGCTACAAGGAAAATTTAGTGATTGAGAAAAGTGATCAGGATATTAATGATCCATGTGACTTTGAGATGGATATAGATATCTTTTAAAAGTGAGTAGAGGTGATTGGTTGAACGGTTTGAAAATTCATTTATAAAATGATGCAATTAATTGACATTATTGATTTATGTATTGTGAAGAGAAGATAGAGATGATTATGTAAATTTCTTGGGAAAATGAGTATGATTTATGAATTTGCTTCATTTGTAATTAATTCTTTATCTCTCACTAACACTCACTAGGTATGCCTTTTGAATTAGATTGCTAGTTGCTGAGATTTTTGTCTCACCCTGTTGCTATTAACATTCTTAGATAATGGTACCTAAGCTAAGACTATTGGGAAGCGTCTGGAGGTTGCTCACAATTATCCTAGTGTATAGCCTCCTCCTCTACCAATGTGTTGAATCGATGCATATTGCCATTATAGAGTTCATATTGAAGCATACTCTGATATTGCAATATTTTATTATCACGTTACTTTGGGATGTTCTTTCTATATAGCAGGCCATGAGCTCCTAGTATGGGATTATGATATTATTTGTGAAATCACAGAGTTGAGTAGACATTTTACACTAGTGTAAAAATATCTTTTTAGACCGTACAAAAAAGATATAACAGAGATATATAATTAATTAGAGACAAAAATAAAAAAATGTATTAAATGAATAGAAACACACAACTACTTGTTTATTAAAAAAAAGATGACTATATGTAAGAGAATATTCCCTATCAAAAAAACCAAAGGGAGTTTATGCTCCGTGGATCTTTAATGTAGAAGTTAATTGAAGGATTTATATTAGCTTTAAATGTAATTAGTCAAGGCCCCCACATGGAGAAAATAATTAGAACATTAATTGAAATAATTTCATAAAAACTTATTCAATCGAATAATAGTAATATATATGGTAAATGTCAATTTAATACACAAACATAGTAAACTATTATTTTGTTCTAATTTATAGCATCATTATTTTTTATTACATAAGAATACCTTATAATCCTAATAATTACCCATATGTCATCCCTCATTTATTAATTATTACTTAAATTAGCTGTGTCACTTTAACATCACTGTTCTAAATCGAGATTGATCATGACAAAATCGGAGGGTTATTTATGGCATTTTATGACTAATATATAAATAATGTCTTACTTTGTATAAAATGTAGGCTAATGTACACATTTAATCTTTTAATTTTATTTAAGTTTTATTTTGATCTTTTAAGTTTAAAAAATACACTTTTAATCATTTATTTTTAATGTTGTTAGTTTTACTTAACAAAAATACTAATATTATCGTCAGTTTGCAATTAAATGATGTTAAAATATGCTTAAATATTAGTTATTTAATATGCTTATTTTTATATTCAAAATTTAATTATATTTTATCAGCATTTAATAGTAAAATCACTATTTAAATTTACCTAAAATGTAAAACAGAAGTAATAAGCGAGAGATTTTTTTAAAAGGAAATTTTAACTTAAAAAGTTGGATTTTTTTTTGAATAAAATTGATTGTGTCCACATTGAGCGCCCATCATTATATCAAATAGGATTTATCTCCAAATAAATTTTATTTGTCACTATGATAAAATAGAGACTAAGCGTTGGTCTCTATGATGTTTTGAAAAAGTAAAATGACAAATTTTTTTTATCTATTTTCAACATAAAAATAAAAAATATTACGCTTATAACCAATCCCTCATTTCCTTGTATATTTTTTTAATAATCGATATGATTTTAATTTTATTTAGATTCATATGCCAAATTTATTGTATTATAAATATATACTAAAAAATAAAATTTCCCATTGAATTTAAGAAAATAATTACATATTCATAAAGTGTCATATTATCTATACTCTATTCTCTTCAATAAAAAAAAATATTTCAATCATTCTTTTTTGTTATCTCATATGCTATAAATTTGTATTGATCATCCAAAAAAAAAAATTATTATAGATATTTATGAGATTCATAAAAATAAAACAGTTGAAATATTTTTATTAAAAATTGCATGAATAGTGACACAAAGTGTTTTTCTTGAATTTAGACAAGTCTACAGCATTGTGGGCCACTTGCTTCGGGACAATGCACTTTTTTTTGGTCTAAAAGTATTTATTATTGAGAGGTTTGTAACAAATAATCAAGGAAGAATCGGAGAAAAGTCATCAATTTGCAAATTAATTTTAAAATGGAACATTTCACACAGATGCAATTGAGCTACTACATTATGTGTAATTGAGCTTCAACATATGCAACTGAATATATCATATTTTACAATTAATTCTCTAATAAGGGATTTTTCTTCAAGTAATAATCATTTTTAAAAATAAATTAATAATATGTAATTTTCCCTCAATTCCAGCCTCCCTCACTCACGCTAAACAAGACCACCAAAACGTGCAAGACGTGTTCGACTTCTTGCGTGCTAATGGATTTTCTTTCTCTCTTGCGACGGAAGCAAGTTTCAGAATTTCCAAATAGCCTCTTCCTCTTCTCTCTTCGTTAACTTCGTGTTCATGAAAATGGCTCTCCCTCTCTTCTCCCTCGCGCTCTTGCTGCATTTTGCGTTGCTCCCATTTGTCTGTTTTGCTGGCGAGCCAACGGTCTTCTATGAGTTTCGTGTGTCTTATATCACCGCCTCTCCTCTCGGTGTTCCCCAACAGGTTCCTTCTTTCTTTCTGATTCTCTGAACTTGTTTCGTTTTCTTCACCGCCGTTGATGATGACAGTGACTCCAACGAGGAATAATTTGCACTTCGCTCGCGATTCTACTGCTATCAGTCTGTCTCTTCTGTCTTATTTGCTTGAATTTTTATTTTTCTTGTTAGTTTAATTCATAATGTCGACATGACTTCACAGGATAGTTCCTTTTGAGTATCAAGATGCTGCCTTTTTCAGCATAGTTGAAACAGAGTAGACTAACGAAGCTACTAACTTGTAACTACTGTTCTGTTTTACGTGATCTTTGCAAGATTGAAACTGATAAAGGAAGGGGTTTAGAGAAATTTATTTTTTAAGAAGGAAAAATGAAAAATATGATTTTAAGATTCCTTTGAAATTTTTGTAACTACCCTGTTTATTATAATCTTCTTGCAGGTTATAGCTATCAATGACAAGTTTCCAGGTCCTCTTGTAAATGTTACTACCGGTAACAATGTAGTTGTGAATGTAATGAATGATTTGGATGAAGATTTCCTTATTACCTGGTTAGTATCTAAAGATACAATTCTCATACTGCTACTCTGTTTGGTTTAAGCATTGAGACGACTGATACATGTGATGATATTATCCCCATAGCAAAAAATATATAATATTTAAATACAATTGGAAGCGCCCTGTTATATCTAGTATATGGATGTTTAATGTGTTGTGTTTAGTACTTTATTGTCATTGGTTAACATGTTTAACATTACACATTATGGAAAATGTTTGTGTTAGGCCTGGGGTTCAAATGCGACGAAATGCATGGCAAGATGGTGTTCTCGGAACAAATTGTCCTATTCCTCCCAAACTGAATTGGACATACCAATTTCAAGTGAAGGATCAGATTGGGAGCTTCTTTTACTCCCCTTCTCTTAATTTCCAAAGAGCCTCTGGTGGTTTTGGTCCCTTCGTTATCAACAATAGGAAGGTTATCCCAATTCCTTTTGCGCAGCCTGATGGGGATATTGTCCTTATTATTGGTGACTGGTATACAGAAAACCACATGGTTAGTAACTGTTTCAATGACTTTAATTGCTTTAAAATTATTAAGATGGTGTATGTTCTTCTTAGTTCCTGATAAATTATTTACTAGAATACATTCTTCTCCTTAAACTCAGGCCTTGAGAGCAATACTTGATAAGGGACAAGACCTTGGTATGCCAGATGGAGTTCTTATCAATGGGAAAGGACCTTACCAATACAATACCACTTTGGTACCTGATGGCATCCAATATGAAACTGTTAATGTTGATCCAGGTATTACCCCACCTCCCCCCCCAAAAAAAGAAAAAAAGAAACCCACCCCAAATAGTACTGTCATATGTTGATGAACAATGGTTTTAGTCTACCCGATAAAGGGAATACCTTGTTAAAATTGTCTATTAAAATTTATAATGTTTCTCCATCCAGAGCAATCATATTTTTGTTGATGTAGCCCATACCAATACTTGCAAGAGAGTAGATATGCACCAGTTCTTCGACGATACTTTTTAACAAATTCATTCATATAACTTTTTGGCTTTATTCCCCTCATCCAAAATTCCCCGAAAAATCTTATGTTTATATATCAAGAAGGATGAAGATTCACATTTTGTTTGAATTGAAATTGAAATGCTTGTTCAAAAGACAGTTCTATTTTTATTTTGATCGTTTTATGTTAATCACACACACACACAAGCACCTTTTGAAATTATATTAAAATTTTAAAAGTTGTCATATTTAACATATCATGTCACATCTGATGAATGCACCGGTATTTAGGCAATTCCCAATTGCCAATGTCCATTGCTCTTGTGTACCCTTTAGCCCATTACATGTAAACTGTTGCTTGGTCATCTTTGGTGGTTTCGTTTGCTTTCTTGAGTAGATTATTTAATCAATATGTTTCTCACAGTAAGTCATTACACTTTCTCCTTTTTTTTTTTTTTTACTTTTTGTATTTTTTTTGCGATGGACTCCAATGTATTCCCACTGTTTCATTTTCTAATCAAGATTTTCAAATGTTTTTGCTCATTGTTGTCTCTAAAATATTTTCTTTGTAACAACCAGAACTGATATGATATGGGATATGAAATAATGTAAGACATGACAAGATATTTAATCTTTAACTGTGATGTGATATGAAGTATAGTGTTGTATTTGGTACTAAAACTAGCATAATATGAATGTAACCCTGGTTTCTTTTTTGAAAGAATTAGTGCTCGTTAACTTATTAATATGTTTATTTTTAGCCATATTTATGTTATGAGATTTTTCCATTTTGTGGGTTGAACAATGTGAAACCTGATCAAAAGCGCATACAAATTTGGCAGGCAAGACTTATAGAATTCGCGTGCACAATGTGGGGATATCAACTAGTTTGAACTTCAGGATACAGAATCACAATCTACTGCTGGCAGAAACAGAGGGTTGTTATACAGTTCAAGCAAATTATACCCAATTTGATATTCATGTTGGGCAGTCTTACTCTTTTCTTGTTTCTATGGACCAAAATGCGAGTTCAGATTATTATATTGTAGCAAGTGCCAGGTTTGTGAATGAATCATTGTGGCAGAGAGTCACGGGGGTAGCGATCTTGCACTATTCTAATTCCAAGGGACCTGCTACCGGTCCTCTGCCAGACCCACCAAATGATTTTTACTATAAGGAGGAATCAATGAATCAAGCTCGAAGTGTGAGGTGTGTTAGAATTTGATATTGTAAAATCTGTGTTCACAATGATTGCGACTTTGCAGTTTGATTTTCCTTTGTTCTTCGAATATTACGGTGTCTTTGTGTCTTAATGTCCTGAACAATGGTATCAAGGTACCCTAGAATGTAAATATCCATTTATCTTGTACTTCTGTAGTGACATATAACAAGAAAGCCAATTGGTTCTTTTCATTCTTCTATCTTTATGGTTCTTTCTTCACTTGAGTATTTGCAATGAACTATTTGTATTATTTTGTTGGTCAGGCAAAATACATCTGCTAGTGGAGCTCGTCCCAACCCTCAAGGATCCTTTCATTATGGCTCCATCAATATAACTGACACTTATGTGTTAGAGGTTCTGCCACCAGTGACAATCAATGGAAAAGTTCAAGCTGCCATTAATGGAATTTCATTTGTGAAGCCAGAAGTACCATTCCGGCTAGCTGACCAGCATAACTTGACAGGAGTTTATAAGCTTGACTTTCCCAGTAAGCCTTTGAACAGGCCTCCGTTGATGGACAGATCTATTATTAATGCTCCTTATAAGGGGTTTATTGAAATTGTGCTGCAAAACAATGACACCACAATGCAGAGTTTCCATTTGGACGGTTATTCTGCTTTTGTAGTTGGGTAAGAATCCTTTAAAGAAAAGCAAGAATATGAGA
>QFDD01002456.1:0-20297 GCA_006871305.1 Vachellia collinsii | reverse complement strand
GGAAGCAAGTGAAAAGATCCCTGCTTCATTGCTGTGTGAGTCCCAGAAAGTTTCAATCCTTTCATTGATGTCCTTTGACTTTGACAATATCATGGAGGTATGTTTCAATGACTGCTACCTTAGCATGCATCCTATGGTCATGATATATGTGATCTAAAGGTTTTATGTTAGGAAAGCGGTTGATTCATATTAAAGTGACAATTGGGCGAAAGGAAGATTACCTAAAATATACACACTTATGCTGGTGTCTGTGACCGGTCCCTTATGATATTACTTTGTTAATTTCATAAGTGTGGACACTAAGCATATGAGAAAGTCAATCTGAGTTTTATGTTGACTCAAGAGGGATTAGATTGGCCATGAGAAAAGTATATATCGGTAAATCTAGGATATCAGAGGCATTATACTAATATCATCAAACTGCACTAAAGGGTTGTCTTGTGCTGGTCTCTAAGAAAGAGATTTCTAGTGCAAACACTCAAATGAAGACGTCATGCACATGCGGTCATGGCAAAACACCTAGTATGAAAGAAGGACGGAAGAAAAAGAGATTGGATCACAAAACATGAAATCCACTAAGTGTGAGTGGGAGATGTTGGAATATGATGGTCCACCCTTTGTGGATTTGGGCTCAAGCCCATTTAAATTGGGGCATAAATGAAAATAGATAATGTTTGGGTTAAAAGAGGTAGTTTTCGCTCTATATATAGTTTTTTGAATTTTAAATTCATGTAACTGCCACACACGTAATATATGGGTGTGAGAGTCAGTTTTTCAAGAAGCCAGAGAAATAACTCCTCCAATGGCTCTCTCTACATTTTCTTCTCTTCCATGGTGTATTTGCTGTGCAACGTAATCGGAGTCCTTATCGGTGCTCCGGTTCTCGTGTGGGTATTCTGTGAGTCGACGGATTCCAGGTACGCCCGAAATCCTTCAGCTAGAAATAACTTTACTGGAGAAATCTATCAGTCTATCTATTCTTTGATTCGACCCAGGTTCTCGGTTTCATGAAATTCTTTTGCAAGTTTTTTAGAAGAAAAATTGTAGAAAATAGGTTTTAGATATAAAGCCCATTGGGCCAAGTTTGAAAAGAATATAGTGTGTATGCAAAAGCCCAATATTTGGTGTGTGTATATGTAATGGGTTTTTAACAATTCTCAGTTTTTAATTTTCCTTCTAATCAATACATCGTATTATTGAGCAATTTATCTCATGTTCCCTGACACTCAATATGGTATTAGAGGCCTGGTTCATAAAAGGAAATTACCACCATCAATGTGACCAATGGGCCTGAAAATCAAGAAGAGCCCAAGAAATATTAGCACATACCATTGGTTGGATCACTATATTGGGACTGATATTCAAGAATCACCAGCCCAAACTCGAAATACAGTAAGAATCCGACTCTGCAGAAAACAAATCCAAAAACATCAACTGGAAGGAGTGCTAAGAATCAAACCTGCAGAATAGCTTGTTTGGATTAGCTTTTGGAAAGTGATTGTACGCAATCCAAAATAAATATGTGAGATGAGTTTTGTCTCGATTAGCATGAAAGTGATTTTAGAAGTGATTATAGTAGTTTAACAAACAAGTCTGAAGACAAATCCAGAAACATCTTTCGGGAGGAGCGCTGGCCAATCGAATCCATTTACTCAACGCTAGCGTTTTCTTCTCTGGCGCATACTTTTTTTCTTGTGTTCTTTATGGTGAACAGAACTGTCATAGAGGTGTAATTGAGCAAGAAAATTACGGAGGACCCTTTGAATAAGAAATTCACAACAGGATCCTCGAACAAGAAAGTTGCTTATATCCCTTCGATTGATAACCTGAAATTTACTCATCAGCTATATCTTCACCGTTTGGACCTGAAATTTCATTAATACCACTCTCACTGGGACTGATAATTACACGGTGTGGAGTTGAGCTATGTGAGTCACTTTGCTTGGTAAGCACAAGTTAGGACTTATGGATTGATCTTGCATTACGGAGTCACAGGAAGGGCACCTCCAAGGACAATGGGAGAGATGCAACGCTACGGTATTATCATGGCTGTTTAATTCAACTCTAAGGATATAACCAGTAGTGTGATTTTCTTTCAGGGTTTACCTTCATAAAAGATTTGATAAGGTAACCAGTTCAAGAATTTTTCTCTTCATCGAGAACTTAGCTTGCTATGTCAGGGGTCATTGTCTATATCTATATGCTACACTAAACTCAAAGAGTTGTGGGAGGAAGAGGCCTCCCTATTACCCCTGCCATCTGGCAAATGTGAAACCTTTATTACCCCTACCATCTTGCAAATGTGAAACCTCCAAGGTATCTGCAGAGAAGACTCAACAACATAAGCTACTGCAATTTCATTTAGGCCTGAATGATGCCTATGGTGCAGTAAGAAGTCAAATCTTGGTCATGAGTCCATTGCCTAGTACCAACCAAGCCTTTGCAATGGTCTCTAAAGACAAAGCCCAGAAATCCATCACTACTCCAGGCAAAAATGATCACCCTTAAGGAATTGATATGGCAACCAAAGGAAAAGGGCATAGGCATGGAAGGGGGAAATAGCTCTTCCAGAATGTGCTCACTGTCATAAGCATGGACACAGCAAGGATGGATGCTGCCGTTGCATCGGGTTCCCCCAGAGTTTAAGGGAAACCGTGAAAAGACGTAAGAGGAAATACATGTAAGCCAAGTTGCAAAATGAATTGGACACATAGAGCTAACTTGGTCACCGCTTGATTCACACAAGAACAATATGAATGCTTACTGAAATTTTTGAGGAAGGACAATGAGCCTGCAACCACTGTGCATGCACTCATCGGTATAGGTTTGACTAACTCCTCTCAAAGGCATTCACATGATAATTGGGTCATAGATTATGGAGCTACCACACATTTTGGTTGGAGATTTGTCTTTGCTAAATGCATATAAAACATATTAAGGGCCAATAGAGAATATAAAAATTCCTAATGGTAACAGAGTTGTTGTCACTCATGTTTGTACAGTAACCTTCAGTAATCATTCTACACTTGAAAATGCTTTATATGCTCCTCAGCTTCAATTTAATTTGATTTCTATCTCCAAATTGACTCGTGAATTACACTGTATGGTAGCCTTCTTCCTTGATTATTGTCTAATGCAAGGCCTTAAGGGTGGAATGATGAGGGGACTGGTAGATTAGTGGATGTGTTATATCTTCTGCAGTACAAGAATACTCACACTGACTGTGTCAATTATGTATCTGGAAATAATAGGATACGTGATATAAATGACTTGTGGTTGTTACATTGTCTTTTGGGGCATGCCCCATATTCTGTAATGCAACATATAGATTTGTAGGAAAACCTAATTTCTATTTGCCTACTTCTTGTGATGTTTGCATTCGGTCTAAATAGACCAAGCTTCCTTTTTTTCCAAGTTGTATCAAAACTTATCGTTGCTTTAAATTACTACATATGGATGTATGGGGTCCTTACTAGATACCCACACATCAATGATATCAATATTTCTTGAATATTGTGAATGATTTTTCCCAAGTTACCTGGTTATTTCTTAATAAACATAAATCAAAAAATGGGACTCACTTAAAATTTTGTTGCTCATGTCTTTACTCAGCTTTTTGCACATGTTAAAAGAGTAAGGAGTTATAATGGTACCAAGTTTTTAACCCATGAGCTTAAAACTTACTTCTTAAATAAAGGAATTATGCATGAGACTTCTTGCCCATATACACCTTAGCAAAATGGCTTTGTTGAGCTTAAGAATCAAACCATTATGCAAATTGCTAGAAGTTTAATGTTGCAATCGAACGTCCCTATTCGTTTTGGGGAGAATGCATTAAAGTGGCAAGTTATCTTGTGAATCAAATTCCTTCAAGCATTTTGGCATATAAAACTCCTTATGAAAAGGTTTATGGTCATATCCCCCTTATTACACAGCTTTACGAATTTTTGGATCTCTTGCTTATACTACTAATCTTCACTCTTTTGATAAGTTTCAGGCTAGATCTCCCCCTTGTGTGCTTCTTGGATTTCCATCCACTCAAAAAGGGCTATCTTTTATTTTATCTATACCGAATACAGTAAAATTTTATTAGTGAGTTGGCATGTTACCTTTGTTGATGGTAAATTTCCTTTCAAAGATAGCATGCCTCCTCGCCAACGGGGAGTATCTTATGATCTTCAACACTTTTTATTTTGATTTTGATTATTCTAATGTTAACCCACTGTCTGCTAGATTGTCTAGCAATTTATAGCAAGAAAGTGATCCTGAAACATTGCACAACACACAACAAGACCATGCTGGCCCAGATCCAAACATGGAAGATGAAAATCATTTATTTACAGATCCAATTCCAGTGCCTCCACCTGTTCGGCCAACTAGGGAAAGGTAGCCCCCATTTGGGCTAAGGACTGTGTATGCAACATGGTAACCTCTCATGGTTTTAATAGTGATGATAAATGCAAATACCCCATTCATCATTATATTTCTTATGTTGATATATCTTCCGCCCATATGTGTTTTCTAGTTAATATAGATTCTACTAGGGAACCTAGGACTTATGAGGAAGCTATAAGGCACAATGAATGGGTGCAAGAGATGAAACTTGAAATGAAAGCATTATAAAACAACCACACATGGACATTAATGCTTTTACCTAGAGGAAAGAAAGCCATAGGTTGTAATGGGTGTATAAAATTAAATATAAAGCTAATGGTGAGGTAGATAAATATAAGGCAAGGCTTGTACCAAAGGGATATGCCCAAAGGGAAAGGATAGACTATCATGAGACATTTTCCCCTATTAAAATGGTGACCATTAGGATAATATTGAAGATGGCAGCAATTGAAATTGGAATTTGTATGTATCACATGGATGAACATAATGCTTTCTTATAAGGTGATTTAGAAGAGAAAGTTTACATATACATGCCCCAAGGATTTGGTAGCAAGGGGGAGAACATGGTATGTAAATTAAATAAATCACTATATGGGCTTAAACAAGCCTTTAGACAGTGGAATCACAAAATTTCTCATTCTTTGATTAGTGGTGGTTTTGTGCAATTTAAACATGATTATTCTCTTTTTGTAAAGCATTATGATGACAATGATGTTATGTTCATTCTAGTTTAAGTGGATGACCTTCTTCTCATCACAGGAACTTCAAATTAAAAAATAAATTATGTAAAATAGTTTCTACACAAGCACTTTAGGATCAAAGATTTGGGATCAATGAAGTGCTTTCTTGGGATCGAAATAGCTAGATCCAAGAAAGGGATTATCTTGTGACAAAGAAAATATATTTTGGATTTGTTCTCTAATACAGGAATGAGTGGTTGTAGGCCACTAGGTGTACCAATGGGAAACTTTTTAAGGAACCCCGAGAGATACAAGAGATTGGTAGGTCAATTAATTTATCTAACTGTTACTAGATTTGATATCACTTTTTCTATGCAAGTGCTTAGTCAATTCATGCAAAATCCTATTAAGATCCATATAGAAGCAACACTGGACGTCGTTCGTTATTTGAAGCAAAGTCCCGAACTTGGGGTTCTCATCAACACAATGGGAACGTTGACAATGGATTGCTTCTATGACTCATATTACAGAGCATGTGGGACCACACTTAGGTCTATGACAGGGTACCTACTAAAGATTGGGAGTTCACTTATCATGTGGAAGACTAAAAAACAGTCAACTATTTCTAGGTCATTTAGAGAAGCAGAGTATAGAGCTTTGGGTTCAACGGTGGCTGAGATAGTTTGGGTAACTGGTCTTCATAAAAAACTTGGAGTAAACCAACCAGAACATGTAAAGGTTCACTGTAGTCAATCAGCCATCTACATTGCTTCAAATCCAATATGAGTTGCTTACATGTAAGGGTTTTTTTGACAATTATTAGTTTGTAATTTTCCTTCTGTTCAATACATCGTAATACTAAGCAATTTATCTCGTTTCCCAAAAATACAAATGCAACTGACCTTCCACATTATGCAGGTTTAATTCTCCAATTAATTTGTCAATGAATAATTTACCCCCAAGTCTCCCTTAATTTAATGAATCTCTTACTAATTTACAAAATTAGAAATTTTTTGTTATAGCCATACAATACAACTGGGGAGGGTAACCTCTCCTTTTCCCTTACAAACATCCACTTTCCTTTTCTTTACATTTTAACTATAAGATCCGCATGTGAATGTTTTAAATTTGACTTTATGCTAAACATTTTTTTATTGCAATATTAAAATATCTATATCAAAATTGGCAATTTAAATTTAAATTATTTTTTTATAATTTGATATTTTGATAATAATTTTATAAAAGGGTGAATCAGAACAATTTCAATATTGGTCTAATGGTTATAAAAGAAAAGGGAGAGAAGAGGATTGGAAGGAAAAAAAATGAGAGATTCACCTTCTTCATGAGGCTATGCATCCGTTCAAATTTCTAATTACAATCAACAGTCACCTTAATCTTACAAAAGTTCAAACCATTTCATATATAGAAAGTTGAACAAATATGAATCAATCTATGCATTGAAAGTTCAAAGCACTTCATGTAGAAGTTATTGTTGATCATCATTATTAGAATCTTGCTGCCTCGAGGAATTATAACAAGGACAACTACTTATTTTAATGGGCCTAGGAGAATTATTGGGTAATCGATATAGAAAAGGTTTGACAAAAGTGTGAAGAATTTAATCAACACAGGTTAGATCTAGCAAAAAGGGATAGTCCCTCACAACGTGACAAATCAATATTCAAATCGCTGTTATGAGAATTGCCTACACTTAGTGTCCAATAATATTTCAAACAGAATTGCTTCCAATAAAAGAATACATGCACTTGGTAGGAAAAGAAAGTGAAAAATTTCATGAAGTCTGTCCCTTCTATGTAATTCATTCTTGTAAACTAGGTAGCTAATTTCACACACTTTCTTAGGACATGATGTGCTTTTGAAGCACAAGACTAGGGCATTTTCAAAGGTCTTAGACTTGCATGGGATCTAGGATCATGAAAATTATTCTTAAATTAGATGTTAAGAACCTTATTAATATGACAAATTGTAGCATACTACTTGTATAGATCCAAAACTTAAAGGTGCATTCTTGGGAAGTGAAGGTACAATATATTTAGTGAAAATAGAACCATCTTGTAGATACTCTAGCAAAGGAAGGTTTATTTAGATCTGCTTTATTGAATGCTTGTCTGCCATGCTTGCGGGTCTTAGTTGTAGATAAGTGTAAGGGATCTAATCTCCTTTACCATCGTATTGTTGCTTTGAATTTGGGCTCTAGTCGAAAGCCCACTTTTTCCTCTACTAGGGTTTTTGCTCCCTCTCAGTTAGGGTTTGTTCTCGCATCGTCAAGCTTGGGCAATGAAGCGGTCGAGTCATCGTTCCCTCCATCATCCTTGTATGATCTATTCTCCTCATCTTGTGGAGTTCTGGATTGTATCTCTATGGTGTGGCCCTCGAAGGTCTTGGCTTCGAAGAGGTTTTTTTATGGGGGCAATCACAGTAGTGGAAGGGATCATCACATAGAGGCTGGTTTTCTTCGATCTGGTGTGAAGACCTCTAATAGTGATCTCTGATAGGTGCCTCCAGGGTCATGGGAGGTGAGTTTCAAGAAGCTTGGCCATGGACGACTCTTGACCCACCTTAAAGTTGTTATCGTTGGAACGGTTGAGTTCTATTGCCTCTCTTTCTTGATTCTGCAATTCTCTCCCAATTTCCAGCACCAGCTCAGCAATGCTGATTTGTGGCCCAATAATTCTGCTGCAATAACTCCGCCAGCTATAGATGCCACCCCTGCCATAGCTCCCCTCTATGTAGCTCCGATGAAACTTGCAATTGATGAAGACGTTGTTGACTTGAGGGGTTGTGATGGAAATGGAGCTGTCCAACTTCAGGGTTCTGTTGATTCTTCATTTACTTCATTGTGGAAATCGAATGGAAGCCTAGTGATTCAAGACGCTGGAAGACTAGGTCATGAGGAATTAGAGCAGAGGAGGTCGAATGACAAGATTCCAAATGCTTGAGATCATGAGGTAAGTAGCTCTCCTAGAAGTCTAAATGGTTCATATATAATTGGCTCAGGACTAAGTGTTGAGAAGCATAATGTGGTTGGATTTGTTGCTAGGTTCACCATTGTTAGCAATATTAATTATTTTGAAGTGTTGAAACCAGTTGCAGCCAGGTTCATCTACCAGTTTAGTGAAACTAGGTGTAATTATAGTCTAATCAGAGCATATATTAAACCAAGAAATTTTACCCTTGTTGTCACTGTTTTGGTTGAATTGGTGTGGAATGCTTTTAGGGGGAAAAGAGAAGGATTGGAAGTTCTTAGTGCTAAATTTATGGCTGCTGATTCTATTTCTAAGAATAGTTTTGGTTGGTTTGAAACTCTCTCCTATGGGGATGATGGTTGGTGTTTTTGTGGCTTGTAATTCAAAGACAAGGTTATATGATGGTCAAGTTAGAATTATTATCTTGAGTCTGTTCAGTGGATTTATACATGTTGTTCATCGATAGCTTGACATGTGCCTGTTCAATGTGTTTGGAAACATTGTTCTTCGTCAGGCTCGAGTGGTGATTCTCTCATATTACAGGATGCTTATGTTTCTATAACTGTTATTATGTTTATTGTCCTCCTTGAGTTTCTTTTCTCAAGGAACTTGATCAATAATCATTACTATATATGGATTCCCATGGATGCATATTTGGAAACAAGGTGGTTCATCAAAACCTCATTGGATAGCTCTTACTTTTTCAATTGGGTACCTCGAGCTCTATCGCAGACAAAGACCTATTTGATTGTTGTTGTTAGAGACTTTTCTTGCTGCATTGTTGAACTATTAAAAGCTTGTTTCTACTTTTGCGTTTTATTGTTTGACTTTAGTTTGTTGTCTTTAGGTTGGTTGCTTGGTTTAGTATTTCTAAGACTCTGTAATTCTGGTTGTTTTCAATTTAATGTTATCTTTATTGGCAAAAAAAAAAAAAAAGAATTTGGGCTCTAGTCCTCTCTTGTTACAAAAGGGAGAAAAAGCTTCATTTTGTAAAAGATATAATAGTATAAAAATGACTTTATTTTCCACAAAAAATAATCATCAAAACATATGTAAAGCATAAATTGGATTAAAAGTGTATATAATATAAAGGTGCTGGAAAATTTTGATGAAAATTTTAGTAATGAAACCACATATTTATTCAAAGATTCACTTGTTGGTATTGAATATAATTGGTCCTCATAATTTGTTCATCCTTAATGGATTAGAACTAGCCCAAATCCATCCCTTATAGAGGCACAGACTCCTTGAAACCATTTGACATCCATATGTTTGACGCTTTACCAAAAGACCCACTTTATAAGATTAACACTAGGGAAAATCACTGGATCTAAATGGGGGAAAAAATGTAATTACCAAAAAGTCTCATAAATGACAAGTATACAACAACAAGTTCCAACACATGAAACAAAAATAAGGCCATTTTGCTAATTTGTTATTAGACTTTTTTAATATTACATTCTCTCTGTTTTTTTCTAGCTGTCATAATGATTTTTCCTTCATATTAATTAAGAATTTTTCAAATATTTTTAATGCTGAAAAGTAAGAAAATAAGTACTGTATTTTAAAACTTAAAGTTGTGATAAAATCATGATTTAGTATTTAATCTTTTTATTATCAAGTCCTTAGTTGCCTTTCTCTCTTTCCAACGTTATAGGAAAATCCCATTTGCATGTGTAGCTGAAAAGGGACTTATATTTCGTATAAATAAATCAGAATGACAATGCGAATCTCAAAATAACTTGTGCTATGGACAATAAACGTAAAGAACGTTGATTGAGAATACATTAGAATACCTAAACACTACCATACATACATAGTTACCACCCTTATTTTTTGGCTACAAACCCCCTTATTTTTTCAGAATACTAAGCCACATACAAAGAAAGACAAATTTAAGACATCAATCAAATCGAAATATTCATATACCCCAGGAAAGGGGTATTAAGAACCCTAAATGCAGCGTCCATGCAAGAAGTTTGATAAACAGGCCATATGTGCACTTACTTGCCAGGCACTAAAGAGAAAATTGCAATTACGTCCAGTGAAAAAATAATATCTCACTAATCCCAATGAAGTTAAGGAGCCGCTTTCACTTGTCATTATAATTAGGTCCGTAAAATATTATTTATCTTGCTTGAGTCATAATTGCAAATCTCCCAAGTCTAAATTCCTTTTGGATTGCTACAATTTCCAAATACTGCATTTGGGATTTTAGAGCTTGCTCACACGTATTTGTTCAGCCTCGTGTCTAATAGATTTAAACAATGGTGTTGAGAGGTAGCGCTCACCAAAACTAGGAAATATCACCTGAGAAGCAAGGATCAACTTGTGCATTAGACTCCAATTACCGTTGAAAATATATGCAAATAGCAGAAAGAATACCAGGTTCCTATAAGGACGTATTATTCTTCAATCATTGTGGTGAAGGACTTGAGGTAATATGATTGATTAGTAATTGGTCAAAGTAAAACGATGTGCATTTATAAGGAAGATTCACATGATTTGTGTAGATTTCTAGAAGAGAGACATGTTACAATCTGTGTCCAATCAATTTAATAAAACATGATGACTTACAACAATGAGCTTTCCCGCATTTTCTGGTCTCTTTCCTAACTTTATTGCAGCAGCAGCAGCAGCTCCAGATGAAATTCCCATCTGCAGAAGCAGTATTCACATATCAGCCCAAAAAAAGAGATATTTACATTCTCTCGGAATGTCACATCATTAATGTTCTTTTAAAAGAAAATATTTCGATCATCATTTTTTGTGAATCACATATCACATAATTTCTCTTGATTATTTCTTTTTCTCCATAATTTATTATAGATATTTGTGGGATCCAACAAAAGGATAATTGAATTTATTGAAAAGAGCATGGATGCTATGGCACTCAGACCCCTGCAATAAGAAAAGCCTATCTACTCAATAGGAATGAGTATGGGCACAAATCATTCTTTATTTTCATGAAACCATACCAATAAACCTTCTTTCAAAGCAAGCAGCTTAGCAGTTTCTATGGCTTCCTGACTTGATATCTGCAATTTAGAAAACCAAGATAGGCAAGAAGCCATTGCAACGTCAGATACCAGAGAACACATATATAGTTTTATATATGATATAATAACTCTGAACTCTGACAAGCTGCATTTTTTGAGTCATGATGAGCATGACTTATTTTTAAGAGGTGCAAGACATGAAACACACACTAGTTATAAAATTTTATGAACTATTGACATGCTTGGAGAGAATGTATGCACCTTTGTGCATAATACATCGTATGGACCAATGTGTTTCACAGTCAATTAACGCTGAAAAACTTTGCTTTAACTGGAATTCTGTTCAGTTCGATGCTTTACGCTGATAGAGACCAACATATAGTGGAGGCAACAAGCATGCCACCTCTAACAAGGTAATGTAGGATAAATCTTATGAATTAATTCAGATAAGATAAAAACGGATTCTATACTAAAAATATTTTAAACAAGATAGAATAAAAACAGGAATAATAATTTAAGAAATAAAGATATAACAGCTGCAGCAATGGCAAATCCATAGAGGGCACTTGTTGGGCCAGAGTTGTGCCGCACAGCCCAACATAATTAGTGCTTTCAGTGCATCGCTCTTCAACACTACCTCAAGATGCGCCATAGATGTTAATCAAGCACACTATACATAATCATGGGATCAAAATTGAGGTTCATATACTAATTTCTGAAGGCTACCTGAATAATTTCATCAAGGAGATTAACGTCTAGTACATTTGGAATAATACCAGAACCAATTCCTTGGATTAAATGCTTGCCTTCAACATAGGGAAGTAAAAAGGTAGTCAGTAATCATCCTGACACTGTTGTATAATATGTTCCTGGAGATGAAAGGAGACATTTTTAAATATTTTATGCATTCCACCTAAACAAACAATTTTACTACCAATAAGTGATCAATTAGGAAATGAAGCTTGTAATTTAGATTTTAGAGGACAGTCAATCTATAGATTAAAGCGTCCAATGTGTACATTGATCTAAACTTCATGACTATATCATAGATAGGCAAAAATTTACTGATGTCTTTCAATGCAACTTGATCTCCAGGGGTTCTTCTGCATCATTTTTGACAATATAAACTCTGACAAATGAAGACATCTACGGATTTCAACCACCTAATTCTTGTCCAGTACAAAAAAACCAGAAAGATTCAGTCATATATACAGAGAATGATAGAGTCACCTGGCTTTCCTCCACTCAGGACAGCACTTTCAGCTGGTTCTACACCATACACCTGCAACAGCAGAAAGCCAGCAATCATGAAATTAGCATAAAAGTCAAGAACAAAAAGTCCTTCAATCTCTTGTTCAACCAGAAAAACATGCTATTTAAAGACAGAAACCTTGATATCTGGGTTTCTTTCCTTGAGGAACTTCCCAGCACCAGTTATTGTCCCCCCGGTTCCTATCCCTGCAACCAAGGCATCAACTTTTTCTCCTGAATCTCTCCAAATCTCAGGGCCTGTGGTCTCGTAATGGATCTATAAAAACAGCAGAAACAGAATGTAAGTCTTCTCAACCTAGCATTTGAATCTTCTCAACCTGCCATTAAAATTAAGATCGAAGTAGGAAATACCTGTGGATTGGAAGGATTATCAAATTGTTGAAGCATAAAACTATTAGGAGTTTTGCTTAATAGTTCATTTGCTTTCTCAAAAACCCCATCAATTCCTTTGGCAGGGGCAGTCAAATACACCTCAGCTCCAAATGCTAGAAGTATAGTTTTTTTCTCTAGACTTACATATGAGGGCATGACCACAAAAACTTTATAGCCCTTCAATGCTGCTATGAACGCCATTCCTACACCAGTGTTGCCACTTGTTGGCTCCACAAGAACAGTCTTTGGCCACCATTATTAAACATATCAGTGTGCATTGGTCTATATGGGCACAAGTGCCATGCAACATAATATAACATATACTTTGGGGAACAATTCTGAATACCATGGCCAAACTCTTAAGTAATGAATGCCTTAAAACATATATCAGCAAGAATATTAGCAAATCTGAATGAAACATGCACGTTTTCCATCATGGAAGCTTCTAGAATGAAAGAAACAAGGCCAGAATTGATGAAAATAATTGGGATTTCAATAATACTATTAGCCAAAAAAGGGGGAAAACATTGCCCATGAGAAAATGCATAGTTGCATAACTACAATCCTTAGGCCACATAAAGAGAATCTATGGATCCCAAAACTTTCCACGACTAACCTTTCCAGGTGTAATTATTCCTTTATCCTCAGCATCTCTGATCATGCTTAAAGCTGCCCTGAACATGATGGAGATTACCATTATACAATTTTAACTAAAAACCCAAATAGACTGAAGAGTTATATATAGTCAAAGAAAGGAAATTCGCACCTATCTTTGACACTAGAGCAGGGCTGCATCGACTCTAGTTTAGCAGCAATACGAGCCACGCACCCACCAACGATCTTATGCAGATAAACCATTGGTGTGTTACCTATTAACTACAAAAGGAGAAAAAATAAAGAATATAAATGAAAATCATGAGAGAGAAAACAAACATATCAGGACAATAATGGAGAAATATTACTTCAGTGGCATCTTTTTTGATTGCGCACTTTGGCTCCATTTCCTACCCAGAAAAGCCTGCAATAAGACAAAATGAAGCGATATGAACATATGTAAGAAGAAAGGATCCATACCGTTCAAGTGCATAAGTCTGACTGATTAATTTCATAAAATATCAGTATTCTATCAACCATCCAATAACAAAGATCAGAAAGCAAAAGTTCAATTGTTTGAATCCTCTTGGACGTTATAACTGAAGCTCAACCATAAGGACTCGATTAGCCCAAGTTAAAGATTGTTTTAGAAGAACCAGCAAAATAGCTGGAAATCCTGAAACCTCAAAAATTTGAGAGCCAAAAGGAAAAGGGATGTTACCTCGAGCACCCAGTTTTAAATGATTCAACAAATGATGGAACCCAATTTTTGCGCCCAAGAATAAAAGGAGGAAATATCCAGCCAGAAGTTGAAAAACCAAGAAGCTTCCAAGTAGATAGATCTCAGGTCAAACAGGCAAAGAGAAATAAAACAATATATTACTATCTGAGACGGTAAGGTGTGAGAAGCATAAATACTCTTGCCAGTCACAACACGAAGCACGGCATTTATAACCCATGCAACACCTTGCTTGATTTTAAATCCGTGTTTTGTATAGCCAAAATAAAGGTGAAATAAGTAACCGATGAAGGGTTCAAAGAGTAACATAAAAGGAAATATAAAAGGAAATAAAGGGTAAAAGAATCAATTTGAAAAAAGGTAGAAATTTAAAGACAAAAGTGTCATTTTGAAATTTAAGGATTAAAGAGTCATTTTAAAAGTGGGACTAAAGTGTCATTCAAAAATTGAGAGATCAAATTGCCATTTTTTAAATTTAAAAGTATTTTGGTAAATTTGACAAACTCAAAGAGTATTGTGGTCAAAATTTAACTAAAACATCAGAAAATTTTTCAGGGCACTAAAAGATAGAAAAAATTCATTAATCAATGATTGAGACCTGGTTTAAAATTAAAAGGCAAAAATAACCTTCACAATAATTTTAAATATTATTTAATATTTGATTATTTAATAAATAATTAATCAAATATAATTATTTAAAATACCTAGAGGTTTTAAATATTTGATTTTAGAGTAAGGGAAAATTGCTCAAAAATCATAGTATTTTATAAAATTGTTTCCAAAAAAAAGTCAAAAACAATTTCCTTGAACGAAAAGAAAAGGGTCAGAAAAACTTTAAATTATGGTTTTCTTGAAAAACTAAAAGAAGACAATCTAGAAATCAATTTGAAGAAAGAAAAATCATGAGAATATGATATAAAATTAGAGAATTTTTAATGATCTTAAACTAGTCAAGTGACCAAGGATTTACCGTAAAGTATTTATGGTACCATAAAGTAGTTTTATGGAAACTTGAAGTAGGTTTGTAAAGTAAGAAGAGAGATTTATATTTTACCACTTGGTGGTCTTATTCTAAGAGTAAAAGAGAGGTAAAATATCACAAACAAGTGTTAGAATATGTCAGTACAAATTTACTTTATCGATCCATATGGGTCCCACTTTATTTGACACATGTTATAACCTTTCATTAAAGCCACTCTTGCTCCATTTTCTGCATCAAAGGTCGCCCATCTAGGGGGGGAGAGAGAGGAAAAACCGTGGAGAAGAGAAGAGGAAAAGGGAAGGAAATCACTCAAAAACCTAAGATAACTTGTGATTTATACTTGTAATCTTCCATATTCTTGATCTCTAAGCTCTTCTCTTCAATCTTATGGTTTTATATTCATGGTTTATGGTGTAAAATGGCTGCTAAAAAGTTAGGTTCTTAAGAGAGAAAAATTAGAAAGAGAGGAATTTAGAAGAAACCATGAACAGGAAATCATTTCATGTATGTTTTGGAGTTGACTGATGGTTATTTTGTGATGTTTTGATGTGTATAAAAATATTTGGAATGTTGAAACCTAGAGAGCATGCTGTCCGATTTTTCATGTACATGGGAAGCAATTTTTTGGGTTTAATAATGCATGAAAAGTGATCTAGGAATAAGATTATGCAATTGTATAAGAAGAGGAGTTAAAAAATCCAAATGTTCATGTTATTCATGCATTTCGGCCAACTGGAGTTTTTGAGGAAGGAATGAGTTTTTAATGATTTTGATGCTTTCAATAGATTTAGAATGTAAATTTGTATAGGGTAGAAGTGAGAAAATAATTTTGGAGGCATTAGAATCAATTTTACAAAAGTTAAGGGTTTTAAGCCATTAAGATTCAAGGGGAGTTCTAGGAGGTTTTTAAATGTGTTAATGCATTGGTTATGAATTATTTTTAATATCGATTGCATTATATTATATGTAGGAAGTTAAATTGCAAAGGAAAGATTGTAACAAGCAAGAGGGAAGTTGCTAAGTTTAAGTGCAAAGTTAAGAGAAAAGTTGAGAAAACAAGGTAGCAAAGTTACTAACTCACATTAACATTATCAATTGTTATTGTTAATTATTTGTGTTATGTTGCATGTTTATTATGTGTTGTTTGAATATTATGTGTTGTACTTACAACATGATATAGTTATGTGCAAAATGTTTGGGAAATGTTAGCATAAAAATGTTCATGTGTGTTTAGCTATATAATAAATTATAATTATGCATATTAATGTGTATGTTAGTGATTTTGCTATGGGATTGAAATCCCACTCTCTAAAAAAAACATTCTTTGGGCCAAAGTTCAAGTAAGAACAAGGGCAAGATATGGTGGATTTAGTGAGACTATATAACAAGAATGCTATGGAAACTTGTTATTATATGTCAAATGTTTTTGTTGGATTTTGAAGAATGTATATGTTCAACCTCTACATACTTTGATATATGGATAGTTACATGTAAATGTGCCTAGTATACTAACAAAGTGTGTTGAATGGAGCTATGCATGCCAGTTAAAGTGTCAAAAGCGGTCCAATACCCTTACCAAAACATTAACTTAAGGTAGTGGTGAAAAATAGTAAATGAAATTCAATTGGTCTAAAATTTTCTAGAAACATAGTTCATATGTCAAGCTTCAAAATGAGTCTAAGTTTGCTGGATTTGGAATTTTGTACAAAAAGATATGGTTTTAAAGTTGAGAGAAAAATTTGGAAAATTGAAAATTTACCATATGAACAGTAAAAACATCACCTAATAAACTGTATCAATTGGCTAATAAATTAGATAAATTGATATTTCCCCCTATATGGAATTCAATAAGCTTCATTTAGAGACTTGAACCACTCAATTTCGATTTTTCTAGGATTAGTTATGAATTTTCAAAGTTGGCCAAAATTTCAAAATTTATCAAGTGAATAGTAACTCAATCAAAATTTTTTAATTTCATTTGTTTGGCCATTTCAATGCTTTTGAAGGTATTTAAGTGGTTCATTACTGATCTCTAATGAAGACAAAAAAGAAAATAAGTGAGGTGTCACACCTGGCATTTACTTCATTTACATTATGTTTTTTTAAATAAAAATAAAATAAGTTAGTTTAATAAATTTCTTCATCTACTCTTTCTTCTTCCCCTAAAAGTTGGAACCCCTTGTCTGCCCTCTTTATGTTCACCGACGCCCATCCTCATACATCCTCACAATTCTTCATCCAACAAAATTATCTCAAAATCACAATTAAAATCAGGAAATGAAAAAAGCCATATTGCTTTCCGATGAACCACAGCCACAAGTCGTAGTGAATCAGTTATTATCAAGAAAGATAAAAACTCTCAATGAATTATAAATCTCATTTGATATATATTACAGAGGCATTGAACGTAACGCCCGTTTGGTATCATGGAAGAGTTTTGTGAACGTAATTCCAGAGGTTTGAGTTGGACTATATTCATTATATAGTCTCCTCCTTAATTATGTGAGGTATTGATGTATATCACCATCATTATAGGGCTCATATTTTGTTATAACTTTAATTGAGATATTTTGATTCGTATTTTTTATTAATGGTTATAAGAGAGACATTGTTTTATGACTTATGTAATAGCAATTGTGGTTTCTTCTTTAGTGAAATGTTTTATTCCTTTAATCAACTATTTCTATAAACTAAAAATTTCCTAGTTATGGTTTGTATTAGAGTACTGCTTATGGAGTTAAATAACCGGGTTAGAAAGACCGATGTTACAACTTCTCCTTGAATGAGTCTCACCCCACATTTTCTAGTGGGCATCCCAATTCATATTCATAAACTTTGTTTAAGAAAGAAAAATCATCACTTATTCATCATGGTGTGTTATTAAAAAAAAAGGGGATTGAGCAAGTTCATTGTAACTCATTTGTAAAGATTCATGTGCACATGGTCTACAAGGTTCAATGATCGAACCATGGAGAAGGCATGCAATACCCTCCATTTAGACACTTAAAAAAAAAGGATTGAATTTCATCTTTAATGCAAAATTTTGTTCATTTTATCTCCTATATTCATCGTTTTTTTATAAAATAATTTACCTAACCTATAAGTTGATATATTTTCATAGATTACATGGGATGTTACAGAAATATTGCGTTAAATCTGTTTAAATTGATCAGTTTATTTTATTTCTTTAATCTAATTAAGTAATTTTTCTATTCAGGAGAGGAGGATATGTGTAATTACTAATAGAATGGATAAGTTAATGGCTTAAAGGGAACTTTAAGTGAGAGAAGGATGATAATGGGAGGAAGTGAGAGAGGGATAAATTTGTGATTTTTAAAAAATTGAAGATAGTGATGACAATTGATGTAGTTGGAAGCTTGTATTGTGTTATTTGTGAACTTCAATTTAAGACTTTCAGTACTTATTATTGTCGATGTAGTTGTCTAGATAATTAGATCTGACTTTATATTTTTTCGAGTAAGGATATTGTGTTGGTGTTAAAATTATTGTTTTATATATATATATTATAAAAAAAACAAGAAGAAGAAGTTAAACTGGCCTCAGGCCCATAGGCCTACCCTTGGCCCGTTTTCTCACTAATTGGGTCACAAAAATGAGGGGAAATTTGGTACTTTAACCTAAACGAGCTGCCTGTTCGGCCTAAGTTCATGAAAGGCCGGCCTAAATTCATAGCTCTACCAGCATCTTTCCTTAAAATGCTACATTATATCTACTTGTTGAGACTTTGCATCAAATTAGTACATTATCCCCCCCCTTCTATCTACAAAATCCTACTGGTCGGCTCTTATATATAGAGAAGAGAAAGAACATTTTATTTAATCTTATTTATAGTCATCTAGGTAGAATTTTCTTCTAAATATACAATTCTAACATTCATTTATTATGCGTTGATTTTATTTTCATGTGTTATAGTAAATCTTAAATTAGAACAATGTTGGAAAAGTTGTCGAATTTTAAGGTAAAATTAATGTGTTTAAGGTTTTCTTTGGTTTGTGTGAAACATATTGAAAGTAATTTATAAACACCATCAGAGCGTTAGTCTAAGTGCATTCTTCATTAAAGTATTTAAAAGTGATAAGTATGTAAGAAATAAATTTGTCTTTTAAATATACCCTTATTTATAAAGGGGTAAAGTAGAGGGAGTACTAGGAGAAAAATGATGAAGGGAATTAGAAGTAACATTAGTGGAAATGCATTTAATGCTCAAACAATCCAAAGAAAACTTTATAAAAAGAGTAAACCGTGACAAAAAAGGGGAGCATATTTTCCCTAAATCATTTTTTTCATAATCTTCTCAAAATCACATCTCCACTTTTAGATTAAACAATGGATTGTTCACATTTAATATTTTATAAAATTCTTATGATAATAGTTTACAAGTTAAAAATTTTGTTATCCAGTATATTTGCTGTTATAAATCATATGGATCATATTTTAATAATTTAAATTTATTTATTTATATTTATTATAATAATTTTATAAAATATTAAATATGTACCCTTCATTTCTTTTGATTTAAAGGTGATGATGTGATTCTGAAAGAAAAAGAGAAAGATGATTTTGAGAGACTGCAAACCCATCAAAAAAGTGGACCTTATAAATGGGGACAACAAGAGTACTTGATTAAAAAGTTAAGGTGCATACAATCATTGTTGTAAAATTCACGGGTTGACTCTCTAAGCTTAACTTTTTTACTATGTATGATTCTACTTTATAAAAATGTGTGAATTTATAGTTAAATTCTTGCTACCTGCATACTCGGTTGAACTCACGAGTTTACTAACTGAATTTACTAGTTTTACACTTCTACCTTACAAATCATGTTATTTCACTCTTACTCGTGCCAATTTTTTTGGATTTGATTATGATTAGTGACTTTATATATAAACTTTATTTTCTTTGTTGAGTATAGTAAACTGGGGATGTTGAATGATTTAATTTCGATTGTTTGAATTTTAAATATATTTAAATTATATTATTTTTATTTTTTATATTTTAATTATATACCTTTAATAGCTATTTATTGATAAAAGTAAATTCTTACGAGTCTACGATTTGAATTTACAATCCAAATTTACATAATTTTCATAAGTTTGCTTAAACTCATGAGTTTGACAATCTTGCATACAACATCATAAAGTAATTTTTTTCAGATACGTGCAGCATTTCAAAGTATTTTATGTTACATTTAGCGTACTAAATTATTTTATATATTAAAATATAGGTGCACTAAAAATTATTTTAAAATGTTGGACA
>QFDD01002455.1:0-24438 GCA_006871305.1 Vachellia collinsii | reverse complement strand
TCCTCATGTACTGAGGTTCTGGACCTTGCACTTCATCAGGGATTACATCGTCATGAACCCCAAATGCATCACGAAGTGCATCATTGATGGGATCCTCCCCAGTAAGATATTCTTGCACTCCTATTTTGTGAGATTCCAGGACTAGATTCTCTAACAACATTATCATTTTCTCCATGGTATACCCAGTACTTATAAGTTTGAGGGAACGACTTAACTATTAAGTGCTCCCTAACAATATCTTTAACATGCCACTTTTTGAAATTACATTTAGGACAAGGACAAGAAATCTTACCATTAACCTTGCCGTGTCTGTTAGCAAAATCCAGAAAGTGATTCAACCAGGCCAAATATCGTGGGGATGTACGAGGAAGCTTCATCCATGATTTATCCATCGCATACAATTAAAAGGGCGCAATAACAATGATATCAGAAGTGTAATCAGAGAAGAAAGTGAGAAAGTATGAGTTTCTGGTCGAAATAAGTCTTATGTAGGAGGATTTCAACGGTTGTTTTTTAGCAGCAGTTTTGAACTGCTACCATAAACGCTGCAAAAAATAACGGTTGAATATTAACAGCGGTTCTAAAACTGCTGCAAATTTAAAATCAGTGGCGGGATTTTTCAATTTCAAATTTGCAGTGGTTTTGAACGGCTACCATAACGGCTGCAAAAACAACGGTTGGATATTAGCAGCGGTTTAAAAACCGCTGCTAATATCCAACCGTTGTTTTTGCAGCGGTTATGGCAGCCATTCAAAACCGCTGCTATTTTGACTTCATTCATTTGCAGCGGTTTGAAAACCGCTACTACATTCCTAACTTAAATTCCTTGATAAATTTCCAACATTTAAATATTTAAATTCTTAAATTTAAATAATAAGTTAGGCAAATTTTTTAATGAAATTTCCAACATTTAACTAATAACACTTTTAAAGGAAATTTATAAATTTAACTAATAACAGTTTTAAAATTTTTACAATCTATACAATAAAAAAAAATCTATCAAGAATCCGGCTGAGGGGGCGGTGGGTGATGCTGACCATCTGGACGATCATCTGTCGGAGGGAGCTGTGGAGGAGTGACGCCGGGTTGAACTTGGTGAAAGGCCATCTAGATGATGGAGTTGGCAACCTGCCTCCACATCTCCATCTGCGCCTGCACCTGCGCCTGTGTCTGAGCATGGGCTTGCACCTGCGCCTGCACCCGTGCCTGGACCTGGGCGTCCACTTGAGCGTCAACCTGCCCTAAGACCTCTTCTCGGACCTCCTTTCTCAGCTCAGCGCGTAGAGACTCTCGGTCCACATCGGAATCACCGTGCCTCCTGGGTCCCGATGTGGTCGCCTAGGACGCAGCAGCAGAAGATGAAGTCCCAGCTTCATACCTGCTACTCTCGAAGACTCTGGTCCTCATTGCCCCAAACCCGAATCCTGGAAGTCGCCCAGGGTGCTGATCACGCCCTTCCATCGCCGTCTTCAGTGAGAGAGTGGGGTCTAAGGCTGACCCCTGGGACTCCCTGAGCTCAGCGTCAGTTCGCTGAATACGCTCTTGAAATAGAAAACAAATGATATTAAATTATTATATAAAATGAAATAAATATTAAATATTTATAGAAAAGACAAAATACACTTACAATAAGCTGCTCAGTCTCCTCAGATAATGGAGTCCCATCATTGTGCCTGTGGGTGGCCACATACATATCTCCGTATGTGGCCCTCCGACCCTCCCTCCTCGCTGCGTCGTCCTAAATAAACATAATATAACAATTTTAATAACAATTAACAATTAAAAAACAATTAAAAACCAATTAACAATTTTAATAACAACTTACCATCTCAATATAGGTGCAGGAGAATGGCTTCGATCCTGCAGTATGGTGGATCGTCTGGCGTGCGCGGCTCTGTGCAGCTCGCCTGGAGATAGCCATACTCCCCAGTGACCTCCTCCACCAGACAAATCTTGCCCACCTTTCGAGCTGGACCGGGTCAGGCACGACTTCTGCCACCTTCTACGTAGTCCGCGTGCCATCGCGGTTCTTCGAGTGGTACAGGCGATTTCGCCTGTTCTTCCACCCCTCTCCCATCTTCGAGATGGAGTAGTCCTTGTGCGCATCTCGCACAGCAAATTTATTCTGCAAAAAAACATATCAAAGTTAATCAGTATTTCGCAATAAAATAATAAATTAATTTAATTAAATATATTAAAATTATACCTTAACTTTATTCTCCCAAACCCAATCCTTGTCGTCCTTCCGCACCCTCTTCTACTTCTCAGCGTTGATGTCAAACTGGTCGTAGTTCCCTCCTTACCCGGCCAAGTAACAGTGGTACAGCTGACCGGCCTTCCCGATCGGTTGCCGTGTCAGCTCATTCCAGGGTACCACGATCCGGTGGCCAGCATCGAGCTGAGAAACATCCCTCAATGCCATCTTCCTCTTCTGCAATCGGCCTGTTGGATCTGCACATTTCATTCAAGCATTAACAATATAAATTAAATTAATTCATCAATTTTATTACAAAATTTAAATTTAAATTACTTACCCTGAATGTCCACTTCAAAGCCAGTGGACTGCGAAGCAGAAGGCCGAGGGAATCCCTCTTCCCTGGCGATATCCTCATCCTCGAAGTTCTCAGCCGCCTCTACTGAGATATCTGGAAGATAGAAATCTTTGACGCTGAGATATGTGTTGTCAGCGCCGCCAGCTTCCGGAAACTCCTGCTCCTCAAGATTGGCCTCACCGCCACTTTGTTCCGGGATGTCCTCATGCGGTATCATAGGCTCCTTACCGGGTCTGCGTGTAGGATCGGGATTAGACATCTATGACAAAATAAAAAACATTAAAATAAAGTTAAAAAATAAAAACATAAAAATAATTTAAATAAATTTAAAAAACAATAAAATAAAAATAAAATTAATACCCTTTTTGCTCAAGAATAGACTGATTTCTCTCTATTTTAGTTTCTGAAATTGTTTCGATGTGACGTTTTTGACAAAATAGAAGTTGAATATATAGGGCGAGGAGTTAGCAGCGGTTTGCACAAAACCGCTGCAAAATAATATGACTTCTCATAAAACACGCAACTTAGTAGCGGTTTTATAATAACCGCTGCTAAATTGGAGGGAATTCTGTGATGTTTCAATTTTGCATCGGTTTAGTTTGTAGCGGTTTTTGTCACCTCTACAAAGTTGTGACCCTTCGTATTTTGCCGCGCTTTTTTTCATAAAACCGCTGCAAAGTTACGTTGCAATTTTGGCGGGCAATTCGCGCCAAAGTTTGTAGCGGTTTTAAACCGCTACTAATTAACCGTCATGGCAAACACTTATTTTTCGCGGCAAATTAGTTAAGAATCGCTACAAGTTACATATTTTATAGCGGTTGTTAAAACAGCTACAAATTAACCTCTACAAATTCCACCTTTTTTGTAGTGATTCTCAGATGTCTCGGCACAAATGTTATCATCTAAAAATGTTAATAGTAACGGGATGAGACATAAAGTCCCAGTAATCAACATATAATTTAAAGAATATGCAGAAATGGTTATAAGTAGTGAAGCATGGATAAAATTTATAAAAGAGAATTGGCAAACAAGTATAAACAAATAGAGTAACTACTGGTAAATAAATATATATCGAACATAGTATATCACAGATTATAAACAATTACCAGCATCAAACTCCTCCATATACCACCTGACGTGGACTCTAGCCTATGATGATGGGAGACCTGGCCAAAAGTCAACCGTCCTTATGAGGTCAAAGAACCCCCTCCCTAGCCGCTCACAACTGGGTCAAAGACTGGAAGGTGTTGTTATCTGTGGTCACCCACAACTAGGTCCAAGATTCAAGACAGTTGACCATTCTCAAGCCGCCCATTACTGGGCCTAAGACTTGAAAGCTCTAATGTAATGTCAATCACTATGATATGTAATGGAGACTTTTGCCATGAACTTTAAGATTCATCATACACAACATCTTCCCCATACTTCATCACATCCCAAACTCATAACTCAATCACAACCAATTTACAGCTTACATATATAATCAATCTTTATCATATTCTCAATTATAACGTAATATCATAAGAAATAAGGAGTCAATAACACAAGTCATAGAATCAAAATATCATCCATTTCACCAACAATTCATAAATATATAAAATTTAGTTAACAAGAATAATTTCACGTTAATTTACAAATCAATCATCACATATAAGTTTTAAATCAAAAAATACTCACAATTTAAAAGATGTTTTCAAAATATCTTACAATCCTTGACAAGCATATAAAATAAATTAAATGTGGTTATCTCATGCCAAAACAAATATGTAATACCACAATAATCTAAAGCCTATAACTCCAGTCACCAAAACACAATTAATTAAATCATACATTAATACAATGCTACCCAAAACAAATATATATGAACTTAAATAAAACTCATTTCATTGACCAAAAAAAAAAACTCACTTCATCTCCAAACTTTAAGTTCTTCAACATTTCCATACTTATTATCATTGTTCAACTTCTTTATCCCGATCACATTTCTATTATCCAATAAACTTTATTTCACTTGTTAAAATTATGACCAACAAAAATTTCTTCCATTTACCAAAAATCCAAAAATTTGCTCTCTTTAAATATTCAAAAGCCACACAAATCAAATATCTTCAATTCCTTATGAAGATCCCAATTTATTTCTTCCATAAATCATTTCTCACTTATTAGAATCACTAAAAATATCATTATTTCCTCAATCTATCCAAAAACACAAAATTCAAACATTTAAAGTTTCAGTTAAAATTCTTAATATTCATATCATCATCAACATCAAATGTCATCCATTCAAAAATTATTTTAGGCTCTAATAAGTTAAAATAAATTATAAAACTTAAATTTAATATGTATAAACATCTTATATGCCCAAATAATAATCTGATTTAATGGAAAAATTATTCAAAATTTATCAACTTAACCTATAGATAAAATTAAACGGATTAAAACGCATAGTCAAAACTCAAATCTTGCCACAAACTTTAATCCAAAAATTTGCTCTGTTAATCAATAAAATTACATCATTATCTAAGTAAGTATAACAATCTTCGTAAAAGAGATTTAGAGTTTAGGAATCTTTTTACTAACCAAACTGAGCTTTAAAATCCCAACAATGGCGGACCAACGCCCGACAGGAGGGATGATGACAACGCACACTCATTTTCTCTCTCACACGCGCACAGACAGGCAGCTTTAATAAAGGATACGGCTAAAATTATCACACATGATCAAAAAGAGACAAAAATACAATAAAAGACCCCAATTTTTCTTTTGTGTGATTTATCTTTTTCCTTTTCCTCTTTTTGTTTTCCTTTATCATATACTACAGCTCACTTTATTTTAATAAAAAGATATTTGATTAAATCCATATTACTCGTATAACATAAAAAGAATTTATCAAATAAAAAAATAATTAATTTCAAAAAAGAATCTTAAAAATAAAAATTTTAGAATGTTATAGAAAGCATACTTATTAAAAGAGATAAAAATCATTTACATTCTAAAATTTAAAAAGATTACTCTTAAATTTAAAATGATTTTTAACCCAAAGTTCAAAATGATTTGAGAATACCCAATATCCAATAAAAAACGTATCATGTAGTCTCATCATGTAAGTAACTAATCGTTAAAAAGTTATTTATGTTGTCAATAAGTTATGATATATATTTTCATTTTCGACGTTAAATTTTATTATTGCTCGTTACTTATTTGTTATAGAATTTGTTATTAATTATATTGTCCACGCGTATGTTTTGAATATCACTTTGTCTTTTTTTTTTTCCCGAAAAGAGAAAAGAGATGTAATTTTCAACATGTACAAACAATCGTGTCGGAACTGGAAACAGCAATTAACTATGTCCACAAATCAGTCAGCAACAGTACTGACGTAATGACTACCAAGTAAACGAAAGCCATTATCCTACGGAGAAATCAAAAACACATTCACAGCGTACGATTTCTACTGAGTAGTTAATTAAAACATGGAAAAAAAGAAAGAACTGGTATGCATGTGTATTTTCCCCCCCTTTGCCAACTGTATGCGTGTGTGTGTGTTTATGCAAACAAAGAAATGGTAAACAGGGTCTGTATTTGAGCAAGCCACATATGATTCACATGAAATTTTGCATTACTAGCTAGGACAAACTTCTTTTTTCTTTTTCAAAACACATTTATCATCTCATTAAAGCGCAATCTATTTAAGGTACTGTTGGTAATAAATGTACATATTTCTTCTAATGAAAATTTGAACGTTGATTTACCACATTGTGATAGGTAAACTATTTCTACTATATCCAATCCTATTGATAGTTAGGATAATCTTGTTACTAAGGGATGTGGTACCAAAACTACAAAAAATCTGAAACCTAAGATTTTGGGATACATCGAACCCATGAACAATGTATTGCAAGTGGGGTCATAATATTCAATACTCTCTCTTTGTTTTTTTGTCAAAAATATATAATGAGGTGTTTTTTTGTCATTTTTTAATTGGATATCAATGCGATGTATTGTAGTGAATTTTATTTTACAAGAGCATCTAGCCATGTACACCGCCTTTTGCAAATGAAATATATCAATTTGTTAGCAACCATTTGAACTTTTCAAAAAGAATTCCCTTTTAAGACATACTTTGGTGAATAGCAAATAAAATTAATTGGAGATATTGATGCCAATACAATCAGTTAGCCTACTATGAGTCTCACAAGGGAAAACCTTATAAATGTGGTGTCATTACTACTACAGACACTTTACATATCTATTTTATGGGGGATATCTATCTGAGAAACATTGGAAATATTCTCATATGAGATCTTTTTTAAGATAGACTACTCACGACTTTTTTAAAAGAAAAGGGATGCGTTCTTTTTCCAGGTAGAAAGGATGTAAGAAATATAATTTTACATCCTTTTTACAAGTTAAGGAGCTCTCTCTCAATAGACTAGTCATTTGTTATGAGCTCTACTTTTAAACTTGTGATTATCATATACCTCTCAAGAAAAGTTGATTTTCTATTCTTTTCAAAACCAAAAGTCATGAATTTAATATGTCACGAAAACGATGCACATAACGAGTTCACCATGAAACCTTGTCAGAAAATCTCAAGACAATAAGTTTATATCTCATTCCACTTAATATATACCTTTTTTAATCCCAACTTTCATGCCGTGTTAAAGACTTTTTGCTTCTCCCAAAGTAAAAGTTGTGAGCAATAATCTCATAACAATTGGGGTTTGACACGCTACATGCTAATCCCTATTTAAAATTTTTACGGTTAACTTAGAAATATAGATGCTCCAAAGTTAAACAAAATAATTAACATAAAAGTTTTATATATACACACGAACCGTCCGTGACTGTCAAAATTAGAAGGGTCAGTGTGGTACTCTATGCTTGAGTAGTCTACGGTAGATACCATTTCTAGCGAGCAAAAAATAAAAAATACACAAAGAAATTTTTCCCATATTCATCACGTTATTCACAATATAATCTGTCATCCAAACAGGAATCCTTATGCGCACGCTGAAACGCGTCTCACACTTACGTGGAAACTTCTCTACTTTTCTTGGCTATAAAATGCAACTCTAGTTTCATTTCTCAAATTAAGAAGTCTAGCTAGCTAGTTCGAGATATCAAGGTCTCAACAATACAAGAGCCATAGTATTATATTCACGTAGAAGAGAGAAATACAAACACAAACACTTCAATATCTCCAAGATGACCTTGACAAAAGAGATTGTAGGTCAATCTATGGTGCAACCATTTGGTTTAAAACGATGCACCAAGAAGCACCATAGAATTTCTCTGTCTCCTACTTTTGATTGTTCAGATCACAGAACAAAGGAGCAGAAGAAGAAGGAGGTGGCGAATCAAACTGGCTCATCACTCCCAACTTTTGTTGAGGCTAAGTCTAGGAGAGCCCTTGTTGCTTGGAAGCCAACGCCTGAGACGTCGGTGGTCATGCTAACCGCCACCGTAACTTTGAAAAACATTAAACACTCAGAGAATGAGATGATGTCCATGATGCTTCAACATTTTGAAGCTCTCAACAAAACCGCCACTGTAAATGGCATGGTTATGCAGTTAGTGAGTACTGAAGTTGACCCAAGTAAGTTTTTTTAGTCTATTTTATACTTCTGAGCTCAATTCAATTGTCTCTTGTTAGACACCGAATGGAATATATTAGTATATGTTGTCTCATTTCTTAATTTTTACTGTGTGAAAATGAAGGAACAATGGAGCCAAAGGTGAGCAAAATCGCTGTATTGGAGTGGAAGAAGGATATGAAGGTGGGGGCTCCCAGGACCACGTACAAATTAGAATTTGAGATTGATTCAGATTTTGGGTTACCAGGAGCAATCACTGTGGTGAACAAATACGAAAAGGAGTTCTTTCTGGAAGACATTGTCATTGAAGGCATTCTTAATTTTGCATGCAATTCTTGGGTTCAACCTGAGAAGCTTAATCCAGAGAAAAGAATTTTCTTCACAAGCAAGGTAAGTGCGTGTTGTAATGTGATGTTTTGATTTCTTTAATTCATTCCGACATTGAGTCTACTTTCTGGCTATATGCTACCTCTGGTCTTAAATAAACGATCTCATTCGTTTGTACTTAATGCCATGTGTTAAACAGGTTCATTTACCATGGGAGACTCCGGCAGGTCTAAGAGAGCTAAGAAAACAAGAGCTAAGGCAAACAAGAGGAGATGGAAAAGGGGTGAGAAAACATGGTGAAAGGATTTATGACTATGATGTGTACAATGATTTGGGGAATCCAGACAAAACAGGACAAGATTCTAGGCCTATCTTTGGTGGCCATCAATACCCTTATCCTAGAAGATGCCGAACTGGTCGTCCTCCTTCTGTTTATGGTGAGTACTAAATCCTACCCCACTGATGATAGCTTCACTTCAGAAAACTAAAGTTTTACAGATGATTTATTTATTTATTTCTTGTGGAATTCATAAATACAACAGACCAGAAAGCTGAGGCACCGGTAAATGAATTCAATGAAACGTATGTGCCGAGAGATGAAGTGTTTGATGAGACTAGAATGGAATCTCTTGACTTAGAAAGGACCAAGGGAATAACTAGGAATCTTGTTCCTTTCTTCAAAACTTGCGTCAGAAAATGTGGAGCTTTCAAGCAGCTTTCAGATGTTACCAGCATTTACAGTGGAAAGACTTTGCATGAATCTAAGTGTAGTGAAGATGTGAGCAATAAGATCCAAGCTCATTTGGATGACTACTTCAAATTTAATACTCCAAATATTATCAGAGGTATGGCATTGATCATTTCAGCTTAAAATTTTAATCACTCTAAACTTTTGAATTGTAAAATGTGTTAAGTGCATAATTATCAACAATTGCAGGAAATAACAGTGGGTTTTGTATAAGAGATGAGGAACTTGGCCGTCTGACATTGGCTGGAATAAACCCTTTAAGCATAAAAAGGCTTGAAGTAAGCAGAAAATTTATTTTTCCCCAAAATGGTAGAACAAATAGGCTAAAGATTATGTATCCTAACTTCTTACCCCAAAAATTTTGTATGTAGACATTTCCTCCAAAGAGTGATTTGGATCCATCTGTATATGGTCCACAAGAGTCTGCTTTGAAAGACGAGCATATTTTGCCGCAACTCCACGGAATGTCTGTAAAACATGTATCATATTTTCCCTTGTAATGTCTTATTTTTTAAGCAAGAAACGCTAGTTATATTTTTTACAGTGTATTAGTTGTCGGTAATAGTGAAATACAATGATTTTTTTGGTATATTATAGAGTTTAATTTTTTTTTTATTTTTCTATGCTACAGGCATTGGAAGAGAAGTTATTCGTATTGGATTATCATGATGCTTATATCCCACTCCTCAAAGGCATAAATGGTCAAGAAGATAGGAAGGCTTATGCTACCCGTACCATCTTCTTCTTGACCCGACTAGGAACTTTGAAGCCTATAGCCATTGAGCTCAGTCTTCCACACGGATATCCAAATCGTTTGTCCAAACAAGTCCTGACCCCTCCTGAGGATTCCAACTCCTATTGGTTATGGCAACTTGGCAAGGCACACGTTTGCTCCAACGATTCCGGTGTGCACCAACTTGTGCAACATTGGTAAATAATTCTACAAACCCAATCATTTTTTATTTACTACATCTGATTCTTAATGTAAGAGCATGTTGACTTATTTTTTAAAAGAAATTTAAGAAAGATAGATCTATTATTTGAAAATATTTATATTTATCATTTTTCTCTAAACTCTAACTTATAAATAAATATATAATCCAATAATACACATACATAAAACTTTTAAATAATGTATTAGCTTCTTTACTTTGTAGAAAAATTCATCTGACTCTTATATTAAAAATCGAAATCGATATTTATTGTTTGAATCAATGAATGGATCAAATTCCTAATAAAGCCTAAGCTTGAAATTATCTTTGGACATTACAGGTTGAGGACACATGCATGCATGGAGCCGTTTATTGTAGCAGCTCATAGGCAATTGAGTGTGATGCACCCAATTTTCAAACTTATAAAGCCTCATATGAAAGACACATTGCAAATAAATGCCTTATCTCGTGAAGCTCTCATCAATGCAGGAGGCATTATTGAATCTGACTTCTCATGTGGCAAATACTGCAATCACATCATTTCTGATGCCTACAAGGACTGGTGGCGTTTCGACATGGAAGCCCTTCCCAACGATCTTATGAGAAGGTTCAAACTATGAACTCAGTACTCTTCCTAATCTCAATTCCGAATGTTCTATTAAACATAAATAATAAATGAACTCTTGATAATGCAGAGGATTGGCTGAACGTGACCAAACCAAACCCTATGGACTGAAATTACACATTGAAGACTATCCTTATGCAAATGATGGCCTCCCCATTTGGTTTGCAATAGAGAATTGGGTTAGGACCTATGTGACCTATTATTATCATGACGGGCTCACGGTTCGATCAGATGATGAGCTTCAGGCTTGGTACAGTGAGGTCATCAATACGGGCCATGCTGATCACAAAAATGCAATTTGGTGGCCAAAACTCTCAACTCCAAGTGACCTCGTTTCTATTCTCACAACTTTGATTTGGATTGCATCAGTTCAACATTCTGCAGTGAACTTTGGGCAGTACCCTTATGGAGGGTATGTCCCAATGCGTCCACCATTGATGAAAAGGCTATTACCTAAAGAGGAAGACCCAGAGTACGAAGAGTTCATGAAGGACCCAGAAGGGTACCTTTTGAGCTCAATGCCTGACCTGTTTCAGACCACAAAATTTTTGGCTGTGGTCAACATTCTTTCACAACATTCTACAGAGGAAGAGTATTTGGGAGAAAGGAAGGATCTTTCAGATTGGTCTGGTGAACCTGAGATCATAGAGGCATTCTACAGATTCTCTATGGAATTAAAAAGAATAGAAAGGGAGATTGAGAAGAGAAATGGAGACCCAAATTTGAGAAATAGATGTGGGGCTGGGATTCCACCATATGAGTTGCTCATGGCTAGTTCTGGTCCCGGAGCAACCTGTAGGGGGGTGGCCAATAGTATAAGTATATAAGCATATAATAGTTTGATTTTAGTTAGCTAGGCAAAGTTTTTTTTTCCTCCATCCTCAATTTGGTCAATTGTTACAAGTTGTGCTGTTTGGTTAGAGATGTAGCCAAGCTATATGTGTACTTGAGCAATTGAAATTAGGCGTATGTGTATAATATGGCATACTTACTGTAAGGGGAGGAATGGGTGGATATATGCAAGACGCAATTGTTGTATACTGTAATGAAGGGTAAATGAAATCATTGATTTTTTCAGTTTTGAGTTCTAATTTTAAGTTAAAGGCAATACATGAATGGATCCCGCTCCCTCCTGACCTTCCCCTCCTTTACCCCTCCTTTACCCCCCCTTGGACCAAGATCCAATGATCCACATTTAATATTTTATAAAATTATTAGAATAATTTTTTTATAAAAATATGTAAATAGATTTAAACTGTCAAAATTGGATCTCGACCATGCTCATATTGAATTATTATTATAATGTCGACTGTTTAATAGAAAATGGGAGTTTTTATAGAGTAGAAGTGTCATCATCAGCTTCAAACCATCATTGCCCTTGGACGGTTGAAGATGAGCTGTTGCTTGCAGAGATGGGAAATGAAGAGGTTGTTGGTTAATGTACCAAACAAGAAACACAGAGAGCCTAGAAAGGGGAAGATGTATCGTTTGAAAAGTATTACTCGAAGGTTTGTTCCAGTACCTGTCAGGCAAGATATTTTTATTGACAGTTCTTTGTGATTTTTTTTAAATAAAATATTTATTTGTTAAATATACTTGACAGTTCGAGTTAAAATCGTTAAATATTTGCTTGTGAGAACTCCGATCCGCGTCTCCATACTCGATAGGTCTATTCTATAACGGTTAAGTAATGGACATTATATATCCCAAAATCTTTCATAGTGTTTTGAAATTGAAAAAAAGATAAGGGAAAGAAAAAATCAGAGAGTGATAGAAAGAGAGTTCTTACACCCAATCATGCTAAAGCAAGATGTGAGAGGCACACCCCCTCACCTCCAACACTTGATAGACGTGACTACATAATATTTCTAACACTCTAGCAAATACGTCCATTACAAAATGGACTTTAAAAAGTCAAAAATACTGGATATGAGAAGTGTCATTTGTAACAATATTGTTTCTGCTGACAAAGCAAAAGAGGTAGAATCTAGTTTTACATTCCACTTTTTGTTTAAAAGCTCAGTAGAATATACCTCCTTAGTTAACATACAATTGTTTTGTTATTCCTATTTGTTTATACAACTATCTTCACTAGCTTTTTTTTTTTTTTGTTTCTTACTAAAATTTTATATTGCACGTGATAATGGTTCGTAAGCTTTTAAGACATGACATATACTTTTAAATAGGTTTTAAGGGTTATATATGAAATTGGATTAATATATTTTTACGCCTATTCAAAGGTCTGCATTTTAAGTAGGCATTTTAAAAAACTTCAAACCTTGTCAATCTTTTTAAAAGCTTAGTTTTAGGGGGGGGGGGGAAGCGAACACATAAGGTTAGGCTTCAGATTTATGTTGCAGAACAAGCCTATTTATCTAGACCATAACCTACTTTCACCTCTAATTAGAACCAAATACACATTTAATTTTAAACATCAATCAATATTATTTTTCTCATATAATTCCTACTTATAAATCACATTTAATTAATTAACACAAATGAATAAAGTTAGTTGAAATTAGTTAATTGTTTTAAATTTTCCTATATTTTCACAAGTTCTCATTAATTAAAATTAGATTATTGATTTTCTCTTTCAATCACTCCATTTTCATTACTCAATCACTATAAAAAATATTAAAGCTTGAAATTGAAACATTAAACCCTTGTAGAAGATGAATTATGAATGAAACGGAGGTAGCATATCAATTTTTATTCAAAGGACAATAATTAACAAGATTTACTATGTAGAATCAATTACATAGATTACACAGTATTATTATGCTCTATTAACTATCAAATATTTAGATTAATTGTTAACAAAGAAATTTTACTCAACAACTTTATTGAGTGTTTTATTTAGTTTTCCTCAACCTCTTTTTAGATAACCCCATAATGCATCTCCAATAGACTTATTTGTATGTATCCAAATTATCTCAAATGATTTACTACAATTTTTTCTTCATTAGATATAACTCTATCTCTTCTTTGTATGTTTATTATCAATCTTATCTTTTTTTTTATAACCACATATTTATCTCAATATCGTCATCTTAGCTACCCCCCTTTTTTGTTTTTGTTGTCTCTTTAAAATCCAACATTTACTACCATATAGTATTGTTGCTCTTATTGCAATATGATAAAGCTTCTCTTTTACCACTTCTAATACTTTTTGATCATAAATAACTCTACTAGACTTTCTCCATTTAAACCACCTAACTTGAATTCTATGATTAACATCTCCGTCAATTTCACCATATTTTCATATAATTGATCCAAAATATTTGAATTTTGCCACTTGTGAAATGGTTTCATCTTCCACTTTAACCCCCAAATCACTTCTATTACATCTTATATCAAAATCACAATACTTAGATTATGTCTTACTCCTATTCCAGTGGAAACCAATTTGGCTGGAAATTCCTTCTCCATAACTCAAGTTTAGAGTTAATATCTTTTTCTTGACTTAACCACAAGAATTATATTATCAACAAAAAGCATGTATTTAGTAATATTTTCTTGTGTAAGCTTGCTTAGAACATTTAAGAACAAGTTAAACAAATAACGGGTTATTACATGAAATAAAAGCATAGCAAGAAATTTTTTTTTTCTATGATTTAACTACATTGCATCAATATCTTCATTTTTTTTTCAATATGGTCCAACATAAGACTTCAAATAATAGTTACTTCAAAAGTTTAAATGCTGGCCAATAGATTGAAATATTTCATTTGAGAAAAAAAAAGGTTTATTGATGCATGCCTTAATAAAATTCAGTATTATAATTAAGACACTACGGATTACAAAAAAAATAATATCATTAAAGATAGGATAATTTTATTGTAAATCCTTATAGTTGCCACTAATTTTTAATTAGATGCCCTTGTTATGTTTTTTATCAAGTCCTTTTAGTTTCTTATGTTTTTAATTAGATTCCTGCACTTCTTTTTATCACATCCTTATAGCATCACCTAATTTTTAATTATATCTCTTTAATCTCATATGACATAGGAAAAAGAAAATAATATTGCCTCAGTTCCTTTTTATAAGGAACAACTACCACATTTATCTTGTTTCTATTTATAAGCAACATTCTGACTTTGTTTAAACTTTTTCTTATGAGTTTTTCATTTTGCACCTATTTAATTCCACTATATTCATTATCACATTACCCAAGATTGATTTTCTTATTATCTATCTTATTCTCACTCCATAAATAAGTGTATTTTATAGATAAATTTTACAATTTTTACATATTTATCGATATTAACCAACTTTTTAATCTACCAACAAATATTTCCTTATAAAAAAGGAACTATGGAGTAAGGTGAAATCAAATCGTATAGACTTGCGCATCAATTATCCAAAAAGAAAAAAATGAAGGACAGACAGGCGGGCAGACAGTGTATGTGGCTCGTGGATATTAGGAACCCAGTTGAAATCTGTGGTCATGAATGGGACAAGTCTCCCAGAAAAATCTTGATTACTATTAATATTTTTTTTTAGGTTCTAATAGACTAGTTAGCTCTAACAATCCAATTTTTCGCGTGGTTCATGCTCAAATGTATACACTCGCCATTTCTTTGTCTTTGCATATACAAGTTCTATTTTAATATGAATGTTTACATTGTATAAAGCCTGGGGAATACGTATGGTTGATCTTTTGATCTTTTCATTGTTTTGTGGCTCTCATTGTTTCCTAACAAGTTTGTCGTTCTTGTATGAGCTGTTAATGCTGATAATAACTCAATTGGCCGCCCAAAACGAATAGATTGTCGTTTTCTCACTTAACACGTTGGCATGCTTTTGCTTCTTAACCGATTTGCATCAAATTAAAAAAAATTATATTAAAACTCAATGGTCAACACTTGTTTATTACATTATTTTATATTCTTGATAATTTAAATTTAACATATATACAGGATTTAAAATAAAGATAAACTTTCAAGAAACATACTTGCATTAAGTCGCTTGTGTCTATTATGTCAAGTTTTCAATTACATATGGTCATTATTTTTATTTTATATGGGTTTATAGTACTACAAAAAAAAAGACTTTATAGCACTACAAAAAAAAAAAGACTTTCAACGGTGATCTTTTTTGTCAAGTTTTTCCATCGCTGCTAAAGACATACTTTCAGCGGCGACTTTTTTGAGTCGCTGCCCAAAGTAGGACTTTCAGCAGCAATTTTTTTCAGTCAATAATATACTATATATAAAATAAAATGAAAATATATAAAATAATAAATACATGCATTAAATTTATGATCCAATTTACTTTTAGTTTCTAATAATATTAGATATTGTATATATAGATATATGTGCAAATAATATATATACATAAATGTGTATGTGTATGTGTGTGAATGTCTATAATTTATTATATAGTAAAATATTATATATATTTAAATATACGTTTAAAGTATGTAAAATCATTGCAGCTCAACTGGCAAAAGCTCAGGCGCGAGCCTAAGATGTTAGATGTTCTATTTCTAGAGAAGGCAAACTTTTAGATTTATCAGCTGGTAACATGTGGCGTGGGTGAGGTGGCATATATGTGGTGATGTGGCGTCGGTTGGTGTATACGGTATGGTGGTGATATAGCAGTAGTCGGTGATGTGGCATCGGCTGGTGTACAGGGAATGGTGGTGATAATGTGGCAGTCACCAGGATAAATTATTATTTATTTAATAATTGTGAAAGTATCGGCGACAACAAAAAAGTTACCATGGAAGGTACCTTTTGGTGGCGATTTTTTGTCGTTGCTCCCCTTTGGTGGCAACAAAAATATTCTTTGATATTTTTTATATCTCTAGATTGAATCAATATTCACTAACACAAATATCCCTAATGCGCAAAACTCAAATATTCTTTGATATTTAAATAAGAATAAAACTTATATCCATTAGGTCTAATTCTCCAATCAAATATTGTCATGTATGATTCATATAACTAATAATACTTTAATAGAATTTTGGAATTTTATCCATATGAATGTTATTACTTATTATTAAACAAATTCATGTGCTAAGATTTTATTGAAAAATTGGACCTAACGGATATAAGTAAATGGGATTCTTTGCCAAAAAGGACTTAATTGAATATTGGTCGTCAAACGTATAAATAAATGGAAAATTGAACAAGGTTATTTATATGTTTTTTTTTTTCATGTACCATCCAGCTTGCAGGAACATCAATAATTAAGCTCGCGCACATGGGATGTGAGAAAATGACAAACTCTATTCTTGTTGAGTCAATTGAACAAGTAAATGATAGCCATACAAGTATTTTTCAAAATATATATACCAATTCACAACTGTTCAATAAATTAAACATGGAGAATAGAAAGAACGTACATGTACGTACATGCAAAGAATTGGCCAGTGTATTTGTATCAAAGCTAGCCACATATGATAAGTGTGCTGATTATCTTACTAGGAAGGCTCGTGAAGTAAGTTCATAATTTTGCATTATTTGGGAATCGCCTGTTTTATCCTTCGAGCAATTTGGATCCCGTTCTATAATGTGTTAATAGTTATATGTAATCTTTAAGATGGGATGGTAGAGTTTATTTAATTGATTTAATTTTCTTATTATATTTTCCAATATAATCTAAATAAAAAAATCTCTTCGATTTGTTACTTTTTGATAATCAATATAGTTATTATCTCACTTTGCTGTACCTAGTAGAATAAAATTTCCTAAACCAATTTCAGTGTTTATCACAATGATGATGAGCTATAAACTGTCCTGATCTAATTTAAATGTTTGATTCAATCTTTTTGCTTTTAATTTTTTTCCAATAAAATTATTTTAATAAGTACAAAATTTAAAATAAAGATAATTTCTTAACTGTCAATCATTAAGAAAAATGATTTTTTTTATATAAAGTGCAGATTTTATCTTAGCAATAAACTCTTGGTGCTCATCATATTGTGATGAGCATTGAAACGGGTTCCAACATTTGAAGCTTTCTGGTATCAGTGAGCATTGAAGTTGACCCTGGCAAGTTTTTCTTATACCTTTCAAATGTCTCTTATTAGACACCATACATAATCATTTATGATGAGCAAAATTCTTCTCTAGGATACATAAAAATATATTAACACACGTGGTCTCAACTTGCATTACGTGAAAATGAAGGAACAATGGAGCCAAAAATGGTCTATGCGAAAACACTATGTTTGGAGTGGATGAAGATGAAGTACAGAGATGTATGCTAATTTGTTTCATCTATGTTTGGTCCATAAGAGTCAATTATCGAATATGAGCATGTTAACCCATCTATACGGAAAGTCTACAAAATAGGTATAAATTCCCTTGGAATCTGGCAAACTGTTATAGAAGGTTCATTCAGAACTTTTGTCAGATAATTTTTTTCTAGATAGCGCCAAATTGTTAACTAGGGTGACAAAAAGGGAAAGTATGTGAAGATTAAAGAGAGTAAGATAAAGAATAACAAAGTAAAGAAGAGTAGGAGAAGTATGTAAAGTAAGAAATAGTAAGAAGTCAAGATAGATTACCATCACAGAACTTGCTCCACAGAGAGAAAGACATGGCCATTGTTTAGTTTGATTTCATGAAAAGAGATTATAAATAGGGCTTGATTGACATAGTGTTACAAAATCATATTCATATAAATCAAGAGAAAACTCTTCTCACATATTTACCATATAGATTGTAAATCAAATTGAAAAAGTAGATTCCACCGCTAATCTAAATAAAACCATAATCTTGATGACCACCCATTCATTACTGACATCCAGCCTAATCTTCCACAGATGAACCTCTCCAGCCATCCTCCTCCTCCAAGAGACATTAAATTCATGATCTTATGAGTTATGAACCAACTCTTCACTAATGAAGCAACCTTTTTTGGTTTTAGAAATATCAACTGAGCTAGTGGTTCAAAGCTTATGAGAGAAAAAATTTAACAAGTAACAGGACCAACATGTGTTGGCCCTAATGAAAGATGATTTGATTATTGAGTACAAGTGTCAAGTTTGAGTTTATGTGAATAGAGAAAACATATTTGACATAGCTACCTCCAATTGACTCCAATACAATAATGGTCAAATTTGATCCAATCAAATAGCCATATAAAAAATAAGTGATTAAATGCCAAGATGGAGATAAAAAATATGACTATGAAGCTTTCTAGTTGATTTTCACGAAGCCTAATAGAAATTTCAAGTTGGGTCTTTACGCTTATGCAAATATTAAGCCCAGAAGAAATTAAGCATGTTAGGCTTGCATGTATGGTGGTTTATAATCTCATCTTAAGAAGAGTTGGGTGTTATGGGATTTGAAGTTAGTCTCTTGTAAAGCCCAAGAAGAGGACTATGGATTCGGTCTTCATAATACTCTTATCCATGCTAACCTTCAATGAATATTGGGAACAGAAAGTTCACCAAACCTATCATGGTGTTTTGCAACTTTGTGAACGCACGTGACTCCCAAGACATCCTTTGATGTTGTTCGAGGCACACTGAGAGAAGACTAACACATTGTCCTCCAACTCATTTAATATGGCTTGGTGCTGATGACCCATTCCAAGTTCTGCTCAATACTTTGATTCTGCATCACCTTCTACCTTATGCAATATCTTCTCTGCTTTAGCCATGAATAGCATTCGAGATGCATTTGACCGTGTATCCAAGAAGCAGTAGCAAGTTCTTGAGCATCAGCTAACCCAATTCTGCCACCTCCTCACCTCGCAAGTGAAAAGCAAGTCGTGTGGTGAAGGAAGAGCATGCGCAACCTCGGATGAGTTTGATCTTTGGTCCGTAATTAAACGCGATATCACCAATATTCATCATCATCATGGAAGCTTCATGAAACCTGAAGCCATGAAAGAAAGTCACAGAAGTAATTGTATTATTACCTGCAGAAGATCCTCCTCCTCCTACGGGTAAAAGATTCAAATGCAGTTGTCTATACATTCCAGGATTTGGAAAGGCCAAGCCAATCAGACGTAAAAAGGAAGAATCACATTCTTTAGGTATAGTTGGTGTGGTATCGAGAGCAGTTTCTTTGGAGAAATTTGAGTGTGGCTCCTGGGCTCCATCACCTAGGCCCATAAACCCAGTTGTACTGGTTCATGTGGAAGGAAACGATTCCACAAGTTCCTATTTTGATCTGCCGTCAAGGTTGATCGGATGTGGTGCCGGCGGCCAGGATGCGCATTTGTCAATGGCGGTGACTTTTGTTCGATAATAAGGACATCAAAGGAGTGCTCAAGAATGGTTCCGCCAGAGGAAACAACTGCAGCGGCGTGAACGTCAGTTGAGGCGATCTTGCAATGAGCTTTGATGACGACAAGAAGGATTGAAGATACGAGGTTGCGACGGCGTGCTTCTGCCACACTTTCTTCAATGGTGGGTTCCATCTAGGCTTCGACGGCAAACTCTGTCGTGTTTTTGCCGTGATACAATCTTTGGTCGATGGACATTAAGAGCTGCGTGGCTGTTCAAGAAACTTGCAAAGACGATATAACTCAATCAAGAAAGCAACTGGATTTTTCTACTGGAATACCAAGAACCACCATGGACTTCAACATTTGAGACCCAACACAACAGTCTGCTCATGATATCATATAGGCATTCTTAACATGAAGTGATGAAAAGAATGGCTGAAGAAATTATATCTATTATTATAATTTCATTTATGGTACAACATTAATCCATTTTCACTTAAGGGTGATAAACTAATCCCATGTAGAGATTTTTGAGTTGCAAGACCCAAATTATACTTCCTCTCTATGATAACGATTACACAATCTCACCATCAAACCATTACACTGCGACTCTTTATATAGACTTTAAGTCATTAACTAATCAAGTGATTAATACTAATCACCTTAATTAACACGCCCTTCTAACACATCTAATTGAAGAATGATTGAAGGTATATGAGCGTTCAGTAAGTCTTGGCAAATTAGTTTTAACTATGTTGGTAGAAAGATAAACATATACATATGATCCATGGGATTGCCTCTAGTGATACATGTGCTTAGTAAAAAAAAATATATAATATCATAGCCCTATACAACAAAAACAAAAATAATTACAAAGCCTTATACCATTAGATGATATTGGCTATATGGATGACATGATGCTATTGTGCTTTATGGTAAATCAGATGTCTAGATAAATTATCAACCAAAATATCTCTCTATAACTTTATTGAGTCTATTTTCAGTATTCGTCTACCTCTTTTTAAAGTACTCAATACTATTTGATTCACCTTCTTCATTGGTGCCTCTAATAGCATTCTTTGAACATGTTTGAATCGCCTTAAACGATATTCTATGATTTTCTCTTCAACAAGCCCCACTCAAACTCGTCCACGTATTTGATCATTAAGAATCATATCAATTTTATGATGGTCATACATCCATCTTTACTATAAAAGCCATTTGAATTTTTTTTTGGAAGATTAAGATAATTAATTGATATATTGATTATTGTTTTAAACTAATTTGTCTAATTTATAAACTAATATATAACTTTTTTTGATAATTTAAACTAATATATAATCTAATAATACCCATAAGTATTTCAGATTATTCGTTATAATTAAGTAATTTGTTTAATTTTTTTAGTGGAGATTAAGGTTTAATTAAGTGAATCTTAAGATTTTTCTTAATCTGTGTGTGTACAGCAGAACGTGGCGATAATGTTTTGGATATTTTAACCAGGGAAAGTGGATACTATCGGTATGAGAATAATTCCATGTCACTTCATTTGAACCAAATATTGGCGGAAAGAAGCGCCATTTGGATACTCTAAAAAAGTGCCTTACACTATGAATGGAGTAAAGCTAAATTAAATTGGCAAGTTGGAATAGAAAACAAGTGACGATTATGAAGATAATCAAATTCTAGTAGACCATATATATGCATAATGCGTTAAACCGACGTCAAAACCATTAGAATAAACTATCAAGAACCAAAAAAAAAAAAATACAGGGTTAAGTTGTGAATTTATCTTAAAAGTTTTTGTTTAAGATCAGTGTTACTATTCAATGTTGTCCTGAAGGATACAAAATATAGCTTATGGCCCAACTGCATTAAAAAAAACTAATGTTGATAATAAAAAATTGACAATGACTGATCGTTGACCCTTGACCCTGTTAATGGTAATGGGCAATATCTTTCTATTTCAATTTTTTCAAAGTTAACTTTAAAACCAAAAAAATTTTAAAAGTCACTTAAAGGGCAATTTACATCTCAACTGTAAAATATACTTCATCTCATTCTAATCTGGTAGAAGAGTTTATTTGAACCTAAATATAAAAGTTTGATTCACTTTATCCCCCAAATGTATATTTTCCCCTAAATTCTTTGCTGTTGATTGAATACTAACTACTAAGTGAGTTTTCTCTCTCAAGAGAGTAGTATTCAATACAATTTAATTAAAAGAGGTATTTTAAAAAAATTAACACATAATTTTACTAATTTTTTAATATCTGTAAATTAATTATCTTGCTCCTTTATTTGATATATGAAAGAGAGTATTATTTTTAGTAAGTAATCTCTTTATAATTAAATCATGTTCATGAAGTTACTTAAGCCTTTATATTAATAGCGTAATTCCCTTCCAAAATATGAGATTTTTTTTAGGCTATATACATGCACTATTTTATGAATAGTCCAAATCTAATGGGTTAGGTGAGCTCATCATTTTGATGAGTATCCTAACTAAGTCCACAAAGAAACCGGTTTCAGGGCTCATCGTAATAATGAGGACCAAAAGCTCATCACCTCAACCACTGTTCACGTCTAATTTAGATGTTCAAATGAATTATTTTACTCTTATTTTTAATAAAAAATATTTTTACATATACATAATTTAAAATAAAAATAATCTTTTAACTGTCAATTTTTTTAAAAATGAATTTTTTATTTAAAAATTATTCTTTAAAAATTTCAAATATGAACTATTGAAACTGTATGTATTTAAGGAGTGTAAATCTCTCTACAATGATGTGTACCATAATCTTGTTATTGTGCTCTAGCAACAACAATAGTAATAAAGTGCTACTTATGGATGTTTGTATAAATTAAAGAGAAAACATTTTAATCACCTTTCTATTTATCTTAATTATAGAGTTATCCTATCTATTTTCAAAATATAAACTTAAATACAAACGTTAACTCCGTTAATTAAGAAGATTTTAAAAAGATATTTTTAACCAAATAAAATTTTATTTACTAATTTACCCTTTATTGTACTAAATTCTTATTTAAGTGTCAAACTTAAGGGTTAATTAACTATTAGGGAGATCGGAGTGGAGGGAAATCTCAAATGTATAAATGAAGTTATATAACTTATATTTAAATTTTAACAGAGGTTTATATCAGTTTTTAAAATAAAACGGAAAATTTTTCTATAATTTAGGTTAAATTGAGATCTTTTCGGTGTATTTTACTCAAAACTAAATGATGTCAAAATCAAAACAATAACGAAAAGGAAACCAAGTGGCAGGAAGGTCTGAAATGAGAAGTGGAGCAGCTATTGCAACAATTAAACCATTGATCAGAATAATCATAATTTATTTAAATATAATATACATGGGAGGAGCAATAAATCCGCTTCGCTCCATGGAAAAGATATTCTCTCACTTCTAATAATTATGCTTTACTCTCACACCGACCCACTCAATACAACAACCCTTAGTACAGGGAAACGCAACTATGGTGACGTACTATACACTCTTATGGTTCTATTTAGGGTTAAATGGTACAAATGATACTGTAAGTTTTTTTTTTAGAGGCATATTAAATGATCATTTTTTCCTAGAAATTTAAAAAATGTGACAATTTGTCTGAAAGTTTAAAAAACAATTGATTAATTCAAGAAGATTAATGAAGATAAATAATTAAGCGAGGATGAGTTTTTGGTGTCCATCTAAACTTCTAAACTTCTCTAATGGCTCCACCTTTACCTTCTTTCTTCCTGAATTTACTTCAGGTTGTGTCCAAGCTCTCTCATATTGCCTACCCATTAAAATAATCAAATGCAAAATCATGTGTTCAGAGGATATTGGGAAATAACATTTACTAAAATTATAGCAACTAAGCACGAAAATTTCCAAAATACCCTTGGACACAATTAGGCCCAGATTAGTATAATTAAAGTACAAGGAGCCCATTATCAATGACACGTATAAAATTGATGGCCAACTTAGATGCCTTATTTGTGAAGATGGTACACATTCAATAATGAGGTTGCAATATGGTATGACGAATGTCTATTTGAGGTATCGTAGATGGTTGTGTTATGTCACATCTTTCTTCTCTAGTTTTATCACATATTAGAGACTTTAGTTAAACCATTTGAGACCATTACATAAACTAGAATTAGTTATCCAAAATGAAATTCAAAATTTCTCATCTGAGTTACTATTCACTTGGTAATTTGAAAATTTTAGCTAACTTTGAAAATCCATAACTAATTCTACAAACATCGAAATTAAGTGGTTGAAATCTCTAAATAAAGCTTATTCAATTTCCTATAGGGAAAAAAATACTCATTTGGCCAATTGAATTCTCAATTAATACATTTTATTATATGAACTTTCATTGTTCATTTGGTTATTTTTCAATTTTTCATATTTTTCCTTTAATTTTGAAAAATCATAACTTTCTGCATACATAT
>QFDD01002454.1:0-21368 GCA_006871305.1 Vachellia collinsii | reverse complement strand
GATAAATGAATCATGTGACTTCTGACCATCCAACAAAAGTATATGGCTTCTGGCCATATATTGAGAAATTAAATGAATATAGCTTCTAGCTATATTATAATATGACTTCAGGTCATACTTTCGAAATATAAAATTAGATCAATATGGCTTCAAGCCAAAACTAAAATAACATCAATAATATCAAAGAACTTGTAAGGAAAATTGAAATAAGATAGAATAATAACAACAATATCCAATCTTAGCCATGGAATCCGGTGTTCAAAACATCCGTTTAAAGAATCAACTAATTCCATACAGTGGCTCATCAGATTATCCTAGATTGATCAAGAGTAAATAAATCAAAGATGCAGTAAGAGAAAGTGGAGGGAGTTGCTAAAGTAACTCTAAAAAAAAAACTTACATACCACACAATCTAGATATCATTATTCAACAAACAGAAATCTACAAGAATCAACAATATGCTAAGAACTCATCTGATAGAGTATCGTGCTGATAACGTGCTATAAAATGAGAAAAGTAGAAGAAGAGAATAGTAGAAGAAGAAATTGAGAGAGGAAGCAAGAAAGTTTATCTCATTTCCATGTGTGTTCCAACACCTTGTACATGACCTCTATTTATAAGCCTCCAACTCTTAAAGTCTAATGCTATGGTTACAATGCCATAAAGAATAAAGTAATGACAATAACCATTAGAAACTCTTCACAAGCCATTGATTGGGAAGTTATGGGATTTATGGCATTAAGCATGAGGAAACCTAGGAGTTGGAGGTTATGGACATTCAATCTAAAATGTTTATAACAATAATAATATACTAAATAATAAACTTAGCTGCACACCAAGTTATAACTCACAAGAGTACGTTATTCCAAACTAAATCATTAAAATACAATATTCTTAAAGTTCTCATTGGAAATCATAGTAAGATAATTAATATTGTAGTATAAAGGGGCTGGATTTGAATATCACAACAAATTCATATCTTAATAGCATTTAGAGCATATTCTAAGTGGGAAAACTAATGAGCAATTTCAAGAGTAGTAACCTCTTATTTTTTACAAAATCAATTTGTAATAAAAATTTATTGATAAACAATGTCTCACAAAAAGAACAATTATGATAGTAATGTGACTTTAGGTCATTTAATCACAATTACAAAAATATTTTGGCTGTTAGCCATTTAATTAAAATAAGACTATATTGAAATAAATTAAGTAAATTAAATTTGTAATTGAATGTAAACAACAAATAAAAAATAATATAAATACATTGTATAATTATATAATAATAATATAAATTATATATATAGAAAGAGCATGTATCAATAATATAAATAAATATAAACGAAGCAATAAATAAATAGAAATAAAGAAATATAGATGTACCAATATAAATAAATATCTTAATATGAATAAATATAAGTAAATATATATATATATTAGTTATAGTGCTGTGAGTATAATAATAATGGCATAATATTAAAAGGTAAAAAAAAATAAAAATGAATGACAAAAAAAAAGGAAAGATAAATACCTACTAAAGGTAAAATATAAGGGAAATATATATTATAAAAAAAATACTTAAATAAATAAAATAACAAAAGACAAAACAAATGAATAAATCACAAAATAAAATAGATTATAGCAGAAAATGTAAAGATGCAAATATAATACGAATGATAATTAAAGAAAATTAGTAAAGATAATAAATTAAAATATTATGTCTTAAGACCAATAATAAAAAGTTAGTATTATATAGCTTTTGAGATAAATGTAATTATATAACTTTTGGTCATCCAACAAAAAATATATGGCTTGCAAACATATAATGTTAATTAAATAAATATAGTTTATGGTCATATTGTGAGATAGGAAAATATATATATATAGCTTTTAGCCATATTGTATCAAAATAAGATATCAAAGTAATATAACTTCTGGTTATATAATCTCAAGATAGGAAATATATATGGTTTCTGGTCATATAATATAAAATCAAAACAATTCAAAATATGAAATTAGAGCAATATGGCTTCAGGTCAAAAATAACATCAACAATATCAAAAAACTTATAAAGAAGATTGAAATAATATATAATAACAACAACAATCTTCAATTCTAACTATAGAATCCGATATTTAAAACAAACGGTAAAGAATCTCTTTAAATTGATCAATACTAAATAAATTAAAGTTACAATAAGAGAAAGTAAAGAAAATTATTAAGATAACTTTAAGATATGTATACATTTGTTAGAACTATCATCTTGATAATGTATTATAAAAATAAGAAATAAAGAAGAGATTAAGATGAAGGGGATGAGGAAGATAAGAGAAACAAGAGAGCATTTAGAGAGAAAGGGGGAGAATATATTCATTCACTTCAAACTTTCAACCATTTGGATCATATATACTATTTATATGCAACAAGCTTTTTTTTTTTTATATATTGTGATATTTGCATCATAAGCCTTCGAGGCTTTAATATTTATAATTAAGTTATCAAAATAAGATAAAATATTTTTTCATAACATTTATTAAAATCATAAAGTGAACTTTTACTAAAGAATCATTACAAAAAATAATATGTGGCTTCTGGTTATGTAATCAAGACAATTATAATTGCTAACCATATAATAAAATAATTTAAATAAAACATAAAACAGAATAGCGTTTTTTGTTTTTTCTTTTTGCCAAAGAATAACGTTTTCCTAAATTATAATAAATTGTCAATATATCTATAAATATGTTTATCACATTAAGAACAACAACAATAACAATTAGAATAAAAACAACAACAACAATAACAACAACAATTATCATCATAAACAAAGAGCAAGAGAGAATAACTCTTATTCATTATATCAAGTAGAAAATGCATAAAAGATGCCTTTTATTTATAAGAATATATTTATAATATCAGGATAAATTAATTTTATAATTAGAAGAAATAATAGAGAAATAGAGAAGATAATGGGGGATTATGGAGAGAAATGTACATCTAAACGATATTCATAACAAACATAAGATTTTAAATACATGAATTTTTAATGTAAGATTCTAAATATAAAATTCACATTTAAATCTATCTATCCAAACACATTATTAAATTTTCAAGAGGGAAAATCTTTGTAGCTAATTGCAGTTTTCTCCGAATTGAAAGATTTTCTAAGATTTTTGAAAGTGTTAATTTAGCTCCACCATGCACATATGCTCTTCTAGATGCTCCAATGTTTTCCCCTCTTAGCCTTTTCTTTCAAATTTTTGTCATGAGAAAATTTGATAGAAAATGTGAAAAAAAAACAGTGGGAAAAAAAATACACAATGAGAAAAGCTGAGAGAGAGATTCTCTCAAAATCATAGTACATGGGGGAAACAGTGTTCCCTTGTAGTGCATGTGGTTATGAATTTTTTTTTTTTTTTTTGGTTTTACCCACCTGGTATCCGGCTGCCCTTTACTGGATCCCTGGACTTCTAACTGGACCAGGTAACCCGAGGCAACCGACTAATCCGGATCCCACCCGGGGAGCCCTTACGGGGGAAAGGCGGTACCTATGGGACAGCCTCTTGGAGGCTGCGTTAATTATCGCGTCTGTCACCCCCCAGGATTCGAAACCTCGTCCTGAGGGATGCCGGCCGTAGCTCTTAACCAACTCGACCGAGCGCCCATTGGTCATGTGGTTATGAATTTTGCTTGAACTTCACTTGACAAATCAACATTAGCATATGGAGTTTGTTACTTTGGACAAAAAAATAATTGGGTTATGTTACTTACCATACATCAGATTTGGTCTTTCGACGATGGTTGCTCAATGTTTTGGGCCTGCCAATGAATAGGTTATGGCCTTATTGTCATTTATTTGGACAATGCAATTGCCAAAAAATTCATTAGAATTTCTTTCCTTTTTTGGCATAAAATTTCTTTTAATATGTGATTAATTAAGATCATAATTACTGTGATAAACATGTAAAGCATTATTAAAATCATAAAATGTCAATGAGCTCAGATTTTTAATTGGCTCAAACTAGGGCTTAGATTACCTTGGATTTAAAAATTGCCTATTTTAATTAGATTGCTCCTCTTTATCAAAGCATGATGCCAGGATATCTTAATCATGTCGTAGCCTTGATATCATAAACTAAGTATATGTGGTCATTAAGAAAAGTATGAAAAAAAAAAGGAAATAAGTGAAAATTTTGACAGAGTGGATTTGCTTAAAAAGTAACAAATCAGAAAGCAGGTCATTTTAGCCGGATCTGCTAAACCTTCAACTCACGACAGGCTGACTTACATTACCACTCCTAGAAGGTCATATCCCTAAACTTTTTTAGCAGACTTGGAAATCAAGAATTTTCAAATGTCAAATGATCTTATTTTTGTTTGATTCGTTTTTTATTAGACATCTCAATCTTTTCACAAAGTCATAATTTGTAATTTTTGGTGGTCCCTGAAATTAATTATAAACTTTTGAAGTTGGACGCTTTGCTATCTGTGGACATTCAAAGAAGTTGTGGGAATTTGTCATTTTGATGGATCAAACGAAATCATTTTTTTAGTGATCTATTTTTGCATTGGAAAATATACATATAAAACTTTCTAATGAGGCATAATTTATAATTTTTGGCGACCTGTGGATTGATTTAATTATAAATGTTTGAAATCAGACCTATAGCTACCTAATACCTATATACATTTTGAGCAATGTTGGGAAATTGTACTTCTCGAGAGGAAAATGATGAGATTTTTCGGTGATCCTTTTTAATTAAGAATTAGACATCCTAAGATTTCGAAAGAGCTCTATTTTGTACCTTGTGGAGATCTGGAAATGAATTATGAATTTTTGAAGTTAGACATTTTTTCTATGACTTGGTTGTAACGAAAGGCTGCAACAACTCACTCTAGGACTACTTATTAGAGTTGTTTAGCCATTTAAGAATGACATCTGACTAAATAGGTACCATTTGAAAAACTAAAAACTTAAGCCTTTTTTCTCAAAGTTTAGGTGCCATGAAATAAAAAAGTTCTTGAAGCTTAGAAAATTCATAACTAGATCAATTTAGCTTCAAAATTAGTGGTTCAAAGCTCTATTGTCAGCTCATAATGACCTCTTCGATAGAAAAATAAAACCTGGGTTCATATCTAATCCAATTTGTCTAAAATGCCGATTTACCAAAACTGAACAGAGGAAATTAGCTAGGATTTTTTTTCCAGATTTCTCTTACAACTTTGAAAAATCATATCTTAATCTACACACTCACAAATTATGTTCTAGGACTTGTTAGAAAGCTTGGGATGTCAACTTTAACTCTACCAAATGTCATGAGCTAAATCAAATGTTTAACCTGTTTCTAATCACTCACAAAACTGAGGCTCATATAGAGGAATAGAATAATTAAACATTTCTACCCATGCACCTTTGCCTTGTATTAAGCATGGCACTTAACTTGGCCTGTGTTTAACCCTGTTTCTCCTTCTTATGGAGGTTAATTACATCCCTTCAAAGCATAGCTGATTTACATAATCTTATTAAATATAGAAACTGCCATTTAACTTTAACAGCTACAATAAAATAGGAAGTATTGTAACTTCCATAAGCTTTCACCTTGTCTGTACTTCCCCAATAAGCTTGCGCTTCCCTTTAGATGAGCTTGCTCATAGATTGGTACATGGAAGAAAAGGGTGAGATTCAGAGGAGATATTAAAAACAGAGATTCAAACATTCAAGCAAAGCAATCATACAAGCATAAATACCAAGCAGGCAATGAAGCTAAGTTCACCACCTCTTGTTACCTTCTACTTTTGCTCCACTTGCTTCCTCCTTTTACTCTTGATTTCTTCTGGGGTCTTGGCACAAGTTAAATACTAACAATCATTCGCATATAAGCACATTATTCAAATTGTGATTACGCGTAGTTATGCATAATCTATCTTCTTTCCTTGCACCGTTCCTAACTTGTAAAAACTTGGCCATTTTAAACATAACCAAATACTTCAATTCTTAAAATTATTCTCCTCTTGATTAAATAATCACTCTTCATGCTACCCCTGCATAATTTCACATGAGGAATTCATTTTTGAGCTCAAAATTATCAAATCCAACTCCTTCCCAATTTCCCCCAAGGCAGAAACATACAGATATGCACTATCAACCTCATTTTCTCTTCCAATGTTTCAAATTTTATTTTAAGGGCATAACCGTAAACAATTATTCATTCTAAACTTATTGGAAACTTAAACTTAACAAAACATAATTAGTATATGCTCAAGTGAGGCTTAAATTTAACAAAATATAATTCCTATATGCTCAATTGGTGCTGGCCAAAACAGGGGTATAGGTTATCCATCATGAATTTCAACTTCATTCCATCATCTCAGCTCTTATGGGTCTCGAGGTACTTTGTATATATGATTTTTCAATTTAGGATGATATCACCTCATTACCACATCTCAGGGCAGCCAATACTTCTAGTTTCAAACATCAAAATGTCGAATCCAATCATGCAAAACCAATAAACAGCATTCATGACACTAAATCACTAACACAAGCTTTCATTTAGCCTAGTCATGCTTATCTCTCCTGGCCTTGAATTTTCTCTCTCTAAGCTCCATCATTCAAGAGCCATCAACTCCCAAAATACTCAGCTAAAAGATAAATCAAGAGAAGGATAGAGATTTAGGCACATACCTTTGCCTAGGTATGTGATTGCATAAAGCCTCCTACTTGATCTTCTTCCTCTTCTTCTTCCTTCTTCTCCCTTGCTCTCTCTCGGTTTTTCTCTCCCTCTCACTGTAATTTCCAGCCGCTGATCGAAATGAAGAAATGAGGCGGGTGAGGGGAGGCCCGAAAGTGTTTAAATTAATGAAGAGAATATTATTATTTTTTTTTGCCCATCAGTTTCACCGAAACTATGCTTTAACTACATCCGAATTCAATCCTCATCATGCACCTGCCTGTGGTGGATGTATCTCTCAACGGAGATTTTTGCATAAATTAGAACTTAAACTTGAGATTTTACTTAAGAGAAATCAAGCCGTTTGTCATTTGAACCAACTCTATGGGTAAAGAATATTATTTTATTATTTTACTCACTTGGTCGCATTTATGGTAGCTTATCCCATAAGCCTTGATTCTAAGTATTTTTTTGAGCCAAAATCCATAGAAAATGAATCTTATCTTTTATCTCTTCGGCCTAGTAAATCACGTTTTGAGCCTTGCATTTTGGACTTAAGGGTTTGGGTTACTAAAATTACCATTTTACACCTTTCTTATTGATATTTAATTATTGAATAAATTTTAGAAATTAATCCTTCATCAATTAGATTCTTAAGCCCATAAAATAATTTTCCTGAAATATCTGGACTTAAAATCATCTTCTAACTATTTTTCTCGAATTATTTTAGAAAACATGCCCTTAATTCCCATTAACTAATTCGAAAATTATTTAGACCACTTTTGTGGAATCAAACCATTTCATAATTTTCTAAATCCCCCAAATAACACTTCACAGTGTTTTCTCAATTTTCAATGCGCCCTTGAATAATTTTAATCATTATTTTAAAGATTTACCTTATAATGTACTTTAAATATTAGACTCATTTAGGCTTAGTTGCCAACTCAATTTATATTTATTCTCAAACTTCTAGACCTAAAATGTAGGATATTACAAAGACCGAATGTGGACTACTCAAAGGAAGGCAAGGAAGAAAGAAGCAAATGGTATTTACTCTGAGTGATTTCTGATGCAGAAAGTGTGTTGAAGCCTAGAGAGAGAGAGAGAGGGCAAATGAGTGACTAGCTTTATGTCTTATCTCATGATGTGGGTTGAGTGCTGAGAATTAAAGCGAGAATAAAATCCGAAGAGGATTCAGGTTATCTAGACATTAAACTATTTATAAAAAAAAAACAGAGAGTTGAACTAAAGGAGTTGGCCACAAAAAAAAAAAAACAGCCAGAAGAGAAGGAAAAAAATAAAACATAAAAGAATTTCGTATCAATGAATACTCTATAAAGCATAATTCAAAAATTAAATATTATTTTTTATTATTAGAATGTCAATATTTTTATTCATTAATAATTAAATTATATTATTTTAATTATTAACAATCTAACTCCGAGTCAACTCCAATTTGTCTCACTGACCTTTGAACCATTATCTTAACTAGTTTAGTGTCTGGTCTAATTTTTTGATTTTTGAAATAAAAAACCGCTACAAAATATGAAATATCATGATTTTTGACTTATGTAGTATCAATTCAAACAATTGCGACAAACTGTTACGTTGTCCAAGGAGCTTTATGATTGTGACAGAGGTTTGTAACGGTTTTTTTAATAGAAAACCACTGCAAAATATGAAATGTCAGGATTTGTGTGACACTTCACTTATTATTTCTTTATCTTCATTAGATATCAATAATGAACTACTTTAGTGCCTTCTAAAACACAAAAATGGCCAAATAAGTGAAATTGAAAATTTTTGACCAAATTACCATTCATTTGGTAAATTCTAAAATTTTGGTCAGTTTTAAAAATTTATAAATAATTCTAGAACAACTGAAATTGAGTGATTTAAGTTTGTAAATGAAATTTATTCAATTCTATATAGAGGAGAAATATCAATTTGTCCAATTACTTGATCAATTAATACAGAAAATTTCATGAAGGAACATTGTTTATTTGATTATTTTTCATTTTTCCATATTTTTCTTTTAACTTTGAACAACCATGACTTTTTGCATAAAACTTCAAATCCAATAAACTTGCACTCATTTTAAAGCTTGTCATGTGAATTATTTTTCTGAAAATTTTCATGTCAATTATAATCCATTTGCTCAGTTTTATTGTTGCCTCAACTCGAGGAGTTAATAAGGGTGTTGGATGCTTTTTGTCACTTTTAACCTTCTAAATTGTTAACTTTGCATTTGTGCTTCTAATTAACATATTGACTTAACATTTCTAACATATTTACATGCTATTTTCCATATACCTAAAGTTGTTGATGTAATACCTCCTTTAATTTATTTGATTATGTATTAGAGACCATTATTGGACCACCTTAAGGCCTTCCATACTTTAGAATTAGCTAACCAAGTAAAATTTTAAAACTTCGTTAAAGTTATTATTTATATGCACAACTATTCACTTGGAAAATTCAGAATTTTTGACCAAATTTAAACATTCATAACTAATTCTAGAGAAAATTGAAATTGAGTGGTTAGAGTCTCTAAATGAAACTTATTAAATTCCCTATAAGAGAAAAATATCAATTTGCCTAATTTCTTCACCAATTAATAAAAAAAATTACGTTAAGAAATACAGTTCATTTGATCATTTTTCATTTTTACATATTTTTCTTCTAACTTTGGACAACCATAACTTTTTGCATATAACTTCAAATTTAGTAAACTTAGGCTCATTTTAAAGATTAACAAGTGAACTATTTGTCTGAAAAAAATTCATGCCAATTGAATTTCATTTGTTATATTCCACTGTTACCTTAACCTGATGCTTTGACAAGGTTGTTGGAATCCGTTTGTCACTTTTTAAAATGCTCATTTCTTAACTTTTTATGCATGCTTTTATTCACCACAAATAACTAACTTTCCTAACATGCTTATATGCTACCAACCATACATCAAAAGTTGTTGAGGTTTATCATACAATGATTCTATAATCAACATACATCACATATAACATAAATAACTTCTCTTCCAACTTGAAAACATTTAAGCTTCTTCATGCATTCACCACCTTGCTCTTGTCTTTATTGAAACCGTGGTCTAGAGAATGTTAATTTTGGGATAGTGAGATTTCAAAGAAATCCCCTTAGCAAAATCAATAATACATACATTAATATTTATAATTATTATTCACATCATAGCTAGGCAACAATGAACGTTTTATGCTTTCATTTCTAAAACACTTTACACATAATCATGGCATATTATAAGTACAACACAACATGTTCAAACAACACATATTGAGCGTGCAACATAGTACAAATAATAAACAATAATCAAGGACAATATTGATGTAAAGTTAGTAATTTTACTACCTCCGTTTTTTAGCTTTTCTCTTAACTTTATTGGCTTCCCTCTTGCCTTTTGGAATCTTTCCTTTGCCACTTAAACTCCTACATATAAAATAATGCATTTGGCATTAATCATTACCATGCATTAAAACACATTAAAACCTCTCAAAACTCCTATTGGACCTTAAGGGCCCTCAAACCCTTAACTTTGTTAAAATTGATTCTAATGCTTCCAAAATTATTTTCTCACTTATACCCTACACAATTTTAACTTCTAAATCCATTAAATCATCAAAATTAGACTCATTCCCTTCAAAACAAGCCTGGTTGAAATTCACTAATCACTAAAAATAGGGAAAATTGAATTATTTTTTTTCAAACTTTCTTTCCATACAAGTCTTTCCATATAGGTCTTTCCATGCATTATTTGACACAAAATCATTCCTTCCCATAAGAAATTCGGCCAACATGACCCCTTTACGGTTCCAAATCCAAAAATTAATCCAACTATCAAAAAAGCACAAAACAACTATAAATTAACTTCAAATCCCTCCCTTTCTAATTTTTCTCTCTCAAGACCTAAACTTTTAGTAGCAATTTTTCACCATAAATCATGAAAATAAAACTTTGTGCTTGATGACATACACATAAATCTTGTGCTTGATGACATACACATAAATCTTCATGATGCTAAGCATTTTGAAGATGAGGAGATGGCTATGGATCAGGGGTTCCCACACCCTTTTTCTAATCTGCCTACTGATTTTGAAGTGGACGATCAGGGTAAAATCAATTATAATGCTTATTTTAATTTTTTTTAAATATTTTTATTTATTTTAATTCTTCAATTGAAATGTCAAACCTAGTGGGCAACACCTCCAAGATGAAACTCACTATAAAAGATCTCCAATAGCTGAAGGGATACCGTACTGGGGTTAACTCCCATGGAATGGGCTGACACGACAGCTATGCGGGAGAGGCAATCAACTATACAACTACTATTTGATTGAGCTGGGATTAACTTTAGGCAATTCACCATTGATCTTGAGAGTTGGAATAAGATCCCACTAGCTATAAAGAACGATGTTTGAGAGAATAGTGTGAAGGTACTTAATTAATTTAATTTTAATTATATTTGATTGTTAATAGTCTAGAAATAATTAATTCAATTTTTTTTAATTGTTTTAGAAGAAGTTTATTGTATGGGATATCTATAAAGGGTACTCCGTCTAAAAAATAGGCAATATGTGGAAAAACTAGAGGGAGTGCCTGTACCACATGAAGAACTGGGATGGTACAAGGTCGCTGCAGGAGCTGGAAGAGGATTTTCCTAATAATGTCCTATTGGGTGACTTAGAACAATTTGTCTAGCATAGGAGGTCACCGCAGCAAAAGTCTATTTCTCGGCAAACTGCATAAAGCTGCTCGTTTGATGATTTTTCATATTGCAGGGTTGAAGTCGTTCTTCTACACGTTCATAGAGATGGTACAATATAAATTTTATTGTTTTAATGTTTATTTCATATTAATTAAATGAATTTACATTGATATGATATGTTTGTTTCTCATATTTTTAGGATGAGGCAGCCCAGAGGAAAGGTAGGTAGGCTACTTATGGGGAGATGAATGTGACCACCTACGGGCACAATGATGGGACTCCAGTATCAAGGGAGAATGAGAAAAATTATTGTAAGTTATTATTATTTTATTAAATTATATTTTGCATTTTCTATCATATTTCATTTCTTTAATTTGTTTAATGTTGTTATTATTTTCTTTTATCTAAGGAGCATATTCAGTGCACTAATGCTAAGCTTAGTGTTGGGATTGGAGGGTACATCGGGATAAGAAAAAAATTTCAATCCCTTCCTTGGATTTGTTGAAGACTTTTAAATTGTATAGTCAATAAGCATACCTTTCATAGATTGTTTTCTTTTCCTTCTTGTTCAATTTTAAGAAGCCAACAACTATGGTCATTTTCCTTTACCGATATCTATACGAACGACTTTTTCAACACGAACTTATGTTAGTGCCTCTATGTTCGATTTTTGGATCTTCTTCTCACTCTCAGTTTCTCTCTCAAGTTTCTGACTTGTGTTTTTTAGATGTGTGTCTAATGGAGGGCACTTACCATCTATTTATAGATACTTAGAGCCTATCATTTTAAATTTCAAAATCAATCTTTTATCAATTTCAAGATTAAAATCTTATTACAAACTTTTAAATCCGAGAATTTAAATAAAAGATGGTTTTATCTAAATCTTTCTAACATATATAATTCCATCCTTTTATTAATTTGGATAAGGAGCCAAATGAAGATAAGATTTAATTTATCTCTATAAATTATAACAAGATATAATATTAAGATATATCAATATTTAATCTATCATAATAGATTAAATCCAAGATATATCAAGATAATTTATCTTTATAAATTAAATCCAATATCTTATCTTTTTAAATAAAGATTTAATTTATCTTTATATATATATGCATATATATATCATCACAATAATATTCATTGAATCTTAATTCAATGAATTTGAACATTTCAGCTCATGTTGAGCTATTTTGTGTGTAACCCTGTAGACTCATGAAGTTGGAAGTAGGCTAATGACTATATTAGCCACATTTCAGCTCATGATTACCCAATTCACATAAGAATTTGTAAACCAATACAAATTATTATCCAACTACATCATGTCCCTTTTGTCACATGATATTTCAATTAAGGATGAGGCATGGAGATTGTTATCCTCTTATTCATGACTATTGCTTTTTCGATCATTGAGTAGTCTGACTACAGAGATGAAACTTTCTTTTCATCATAGTATGCCATACATTACTTAGATTCACTCATCGAGAGGCCTAGCGATATCTCTCTACTTATGTAAGGGATAAATCATATCTTGATGATTCACATTCCTTTGCATAGAATCCACTAAGCTCGAACATAGCATTTACATCACTTGGTCAAAAATAACTTTTGACTAGGTCAAAGTTGAGTGACTCTCATGTAGGAATCTATGATAATCTCAAGTCAAAGGGCACATTGATGTAGTTGCTTGTGAGACAAGCTTATGACACGAATCTATGAAACTATCTCACAGCAGGTCGGTTCAATACCTTGTATTCTTACAAGTGCCCATGACTTTGACTAGTATCTCAATATATTTCAAAGTCATAATGGCCTTATTTTATCTTTGCTCTCACGCAAATGATCGGCCATGAACATTTAGGATAATCATTATGATTTATCTAAGAACAATTTATTATAATAAAACATGCAAAGATTATGATAATGACAATGAACAATTCATTAACTAAAATACTCAAAGTACAATTATTGGCCCTAGGGCATAATTTTCAACACATAATTGTATATGTCTGTTTCAATTTTTCAATCTTATTGTTATTTATGTTTCAAAAATAAATATTTTTAAAAAATGCTTGAGATTAAAATACATAAAATTTATTAAACATATTATAGTTGCTAAATAATATATAAAAGTTTATTTCGAGATGTTTTCTTGGAACTCATTAACTTCATATTAATTATTTTTACAAATATTTATGTTTATTAAAGTTTATAAAATATATTTTAAAAACTTAAAAAAAGTAAAAAAAAAAAAAAAAGGCTAGCTGGCAGGTTTAGGTTGGGTTTTTCCCAACCCGCCACCGTTTAGCCTATGGGTTGAGGTGAGCGAGCCTACGACCCACAGGCTGACTTGTTTTCCTACCACGATTTGTGAAGTTAATTAACATGTTTAATAAAACCATTGTTGCACTTACCATTGGAGACCTTCTCAAAATTGTTTTCACATTTGAAAGTAAAAATTGGGAAAAATAATGACTCTTAATTGTTTTGAGAGAAAAGTTTTATCGGAAAAGTATCTTTGTTTTCAAGAAAAAAATTAATAAGCAAGTCCCTATGGTTTCATCTAGTAATATAAATGAAAATTATAATTAATTGATTAGCTAATCTTTAAGTCAATCAAACATTATTAGCTTGTCTCCAAACTAAATTTCAAAACACACACATAATTAATTTAAATTTTTCACCAATTATATATTTTTTATGTAATAATTTTTTAAAGATGAAAAAAATACTCAAGCTTTTACCCAAAATGTATCTAGTACTATATGTTTTTTATATGTAAAAATACATATAAACATTTAAAATTGATGCAAAAATACAATGATCGTTAAATATAATTTAATATCGTTACTCTTTATAGTAAGGCCCATGTTATTTGTGCATATAATGCTTTTATATTATATTTCATAGTCCTAACATTTTTTCTCTCTTTTTAAATGTTTAAAAGTATTTTTGTATCTCTAAAAATCACACGACACTATATGCACTTTTGGTAAAAGTTCGGAGTATTTTTACACTTAAACGTTTTTTAATATATCACATCTACTTTTAGCGTTTGAATAGTGTTAAAACGTGCATGGTTAAAAGAATAAGGAAATATATATGATTCTTGATCAGTAAAATGTTGAAAGAAAAAGAAAATAAAGGAGTTAAGATGAAAATTTATTTGAACAGTTTTAGCTCAGGAAGAAAATTAAATAATTTATAAAAGCGCATGTTGATTATATCAAAGTCAAGGATAACATCGTTTTATTTTAAAACTTTTAAAATAACATTATTCCTGAATAAAAACTTTCGAAATAAATTTGCTTTTAGTTCAATGAAGAATGAAAAGTTGCACAAATTATAAGATGAACCCTGCTATTTAGAACTTGTGAATAGTGAATGGTACTGAAGTAGAAACTTTTTTTTTTAATTTTATGGTAATTTTAATATATTTATTAAGTATGAATGTATAAAAGTAAGTGAGGAGTGATATATTTTTTTTTAAAAAAAAGGGAAAGAGAAGTGATGTTTGGGAACAAGAAGTAAAGTAATGTACTAAGCATTTTCGTTCTTGAAATTTGCAAATTTTATCAAAAGTATACAAATTAAATGAAATAAAAATACGACAAATGTTGCCGTTTTGCCGGGACGCAATGCGATAGAGTAATGTCTTGCCTGGGGGGACCACCAAGCGTCCATATCCCACCTCGGAAATAAAAGTTTGATTTCACATACAATTTTGTATTTTTATTTTTGCATTTTAAAATTTTAATATTCAAATGTACCTTGTACTTGTAGGAACTAGTTCAGTGTTTCAGTTGGTGACATCATCTCAATATTTAGTTCCTTGACATGTTCATTCTTAATTTTGCATTCCCTCCTATTTAGATGGATAAGCTAGTTAATAAATTTACTATGATTTTAAATATATACACACACAAAAGATTTTAATTCACTTTTTCTTTTTAATTTACAAATCCTTTTCTCAAACTATATTGACATATATTAAATATTATTTTTATCTAGATAATGATTAAAGAAATAGAAAAAATCCTTAATAATTATAGCAGAAATATGCAAATTCTAATTTATACACATATTTTTATCAAATATTTAATAAGGTCTATAGGTTTTATTTTGGATTTTTTAATTGTGATTTTACTTATATGCCTTTTCTTTTCTTTTCTTTTTTTTGTTTGACCACTTTTCTTCTTGCTCTTTTTTTCAACAAGACATTTTCCCATTGCTTTATGCATTCCTTTTATTTATTAATTTGCTTTGGAAGTGTATGCACACGTAAGACAATTCCTCTTTCCCATAATAATTATTAAGTTGTTTATATGTTTTGTTCCTTACTTATGCATTAAAAATAAAAATAAATAAATAAAAACTGAATAGAATAGCAAAAAAATATCAAAACAAAATAGTAATATACAAATTCTTGTTTAAAACAAAATTTTTATATAAATCTTTCATAGCAAAATATTTGTAAAAATTTAGAACAAAATAACAATTCAGAAGTTAGGGTTAAAAATAAATTATCAGAGCCTACGGGCCTCAATATTGTTGAAAGTCGAACAAAAAAGCTAAAAGTTAAGATGAGTTTCCAATGATTCAAGAAAGTATGGATTTTGGCTTTAGGATTAAAAATCTATGGGAATTGTAATTAAAAAATAGGTATAAACTTACCTTCAATTTTTATTTTTAATTATATAAGGCTATTATAATCTTTTAACAACATTCAGAAATCGTTAATAAGACTTATTAAGAATTTGATATAAGTGTAAGCCTAAATCAAGATTTATGCTTTTTGGCTAGATTTAATAAGAATTTTTTCAAAGAAATATTATAAGAAAATCAATACACATTGATGCGATCCAACAGGACGCATCAAATTCAAATAAGCCTTTTGAAATTTTAAGTGAACCAATTGCAAAAGCAAGAGCCAAAAGAATTAAATAAGCATTGAATGGGCTTGTGCAAGAGGTTTTAACAAAGCAAATGACATTTGTAGCAACAAATGAGAAATAAGACTTCAAGAATGTCATTAATTTGATTTGGGTTGAAAGATCATATTTTAGGCTTGGAGGCTTCAAATTAAAGGGTTTGGACCATGGGTTATACATAGGAAGATTTATTTTGGCCTAAATAATCACATTTTGGGTCTAAATTGCTTATTATCTTTAGTTTATTTCTTTTATGCGATAATTTGTAATTTGAATTATATAGGATTAAATAAAAGATATTCTTTTGAATATCATTATCCCTAGATTTTAGGATAGTTATCAGTTTCAAAGTTTGAATTTTATCTTTTTAGATTTTAGATTGAATTTTATCTTTTTTTAATAATAGGATTTCAGAATGTAATCTCTATAAATACATTGTACTCCTCATTCTTGAAATCAGATCGAATCAAATTATGTTATTGAGTTAAAGAATTGCATTCATGCAACTTTAAACTTGAGAGTGGATTCTCTCTAGGGTTCTTGATTGAACTAACAGACTTATCAATGTTTGATCATCCTTGTGGCGTCTTCCAACACTTAGGGTCATTGTTCTTCCGTGTTCAAGGGTCCAAGTGGATCGTCAACCTTTGTTTAGCGTTTTTAGAATGCGTATATTTTATATTGGCTGTGAGTTCTTAGAATATTTCCTTTTGGGTTCGCACCACACATTTATAACAAATCACTAATTTTTTAATTTTTATAAATTAGTTATATAATTCTTTCATTCTGAATTGAATTGGAGAGAGTAGCTCATATTTGTAATAACATTAGTATATATATATCTTCATAAGCTTTCGCTGCAACTTTTTCCCTTACAGCAACAATCAATTTTCCAGTAAGTGAAAAAGTTTAAATATATAAATATTCAACAGCTTTTCAAATGTTATTTTCTAGTAGCATTTAGCAGCATAATCTTATTTATATTTTCGTGCGTTGGATACATTATAAACGGTATTAAAGTGCTAGAAAATATAATGGGGGAAAATATTATGGGTGTGTTGTTGGATTCACTCAAGAAGGTGCTAGAAAATTGGAAAAAAACAAAAAAATAGTATCGTTGTGTTAGATGCATCACTAATAACATTAGTGTCAGATGTAATTGGAAAATAACATTAGCATACTAGAGGCTAGATTACCCTAATTAAATGGTACCAGTAACATTATATCTCAACTAGGTTACAAAAGATGCTCATTACCTATGGTTGCCTCAGGACCAATTTAATTTCCTTCATAATCTAAATATTGATCCAATGGTCTTTATTACACCAGATTTCACACACAGTCATGACAATTGTGTGTGTGTGTGTGTGTGTGTTCGTTCTAGACATAAATAAAGAATGTGAGATGATAATGTATGTTAAAATTAACTAGTATAAGAACAGATATTTATATATACTACCCCCTGATCTCAAACTTGAGGGCTTGGAAAAAACTCTTAATAGCAACTTGCTTTGACAAGTAAACCTCATCTCTCTCACATATGGTAAACATTTGTATATTTGTGAGTTTTAATTCGTTCTTGCACGTTGAACTATATTAGCTACCTGGGCCCTAGAACTTTGATTTTGCCACCAAACAATTGGTGTTTTATTTGTTTTAGATCAAATCCCCAATTTGTTTGTTTGAAGTCGCCCAATAATGATAAATTGAGTGATGATCAATTTTTGAAAGTTAAAATGCAAAAATAAAATAAACTGTGTACGTAATAACATATAGAGATAAGATATCACCATAACAAATGAGAGAGAGAAATCGTGACAAACAATTTTATACCTATTTAATATACATGAGAACAAAATCAATTTAATAATAAATGAATGATCAAATTATACATTCATATAAAAATTAAATGATGTGACTTATAAATAGGATTGGAGGAGTAAAATATATACTTGAATGAAGTTTCTAGCAATCATTACTAGAGTGACTAGTGAGTTAGCCAAGCAAGTTTTTCTTTGTAAGACATTCCATGTTATAAAAGTGAATCAATATATTTTAATCAAGAGTAAAGTATTCAAAAATGTTTGAAAAATTCATTTTATTAAAACAAGAAATACTGGATTAATTCCAAAGCCAAAAGGGGAAAAAAAATCATAATACAGTATATCCATAGCATGATTTACTCAAATGAGGTGTATAGGTTCACTTGAATGAAATAGCTAATCATATTGAAATGATTCACTCTAGTGTACAAAGAAGAGTCATGCCAGTGGTGAGTTCTATGAGTGAATACAAAGAAATTTGTTTAAGTAAAGATTGAAACAAAAGTATATTAGACTTTCCTTTTGGAAAAATTTTGCTCAGATTTGAAACAATTTGAAACATCCACCACTACTGCAAGAAAAATCTCTTAACATCAATCTCGGGCTGTTAACATCAGTTTTAAAAAAGATGTATAATCAAGCGATGTTTTGTTGTCCACATTTTAAAAATCAAATAACTCAACCACTTACATTAAAAACAAATCCCATAATATAATTAATATCAACATTTTCATCCAACTTCTCTTGAATTCAATCTTTACAAAACAATTCTTTCTAGTTTTGTTGTCATCTTTGAAAGATAGGTTTCATCATTTTTCTCTCTTCCATGATGACAAGACTTAGATACACTTTATTAGTACTAGAGCGAATGCTTCTCCCCTCAACATATGCACAAACAATAAACTAAGCAACCATATAAAGTATTGAAGCTGACTAGCTATCATTTCATTAGCATTTAGACATTTATGTGTAGCTTACAAGCATCAATTAATCAAAATAAAGCACAAACACTAAGCATAACAAACGAAAATAAAACTAAAGAAAATAAAATAGAGATTTCAAACGAGAGACAAGGAAAGCTGGGTTCACTGCCAAAGAACTTGAGATGTCAAGTGTAGATGAGATACCAAGAAATAGTCCTTGTCATCATATCTCTTAACCCTGAGTTTGAACTTATAATTGGATGAATTAAAGAGAGTGATAATCAATGTGGGAAATATTGTTGTTGCTTTCACTTTTTGATTGCCCATACTTAGCACCTTCCATTTGAAAGTCTATTCTATACATTTGTATAAAGCCAAATTCTTCTGGTTCCTTCTCTTTTCCTCCTTCCTCTGGGTACAAAATATTGTTTTGCTTCAAAATCCATGAAACCAAAGAGCAATAAAGTAGATACAACAACAACAAGTCTTATCTCACTAGATTGCATGTGCGCCATTATGCTCGCATATAAGTGTTGCTTCCCATTTATCCACCATATATAGTTCTGCTACAGATAAAGTGAAAAATCTTGTATTTGGGAGGAAAATCGTTAGCTTAAGTTTTATGGGGCCGAGTTAGTCATCTGTGTCTATGAAAATTTTGCCAGCTTCCTCTTTAGTGTGCAAATTTGGTTCATTATATATATTCATGTCCAACTTCATATATCTTCCATCATTGAACATAATATTTTTTTCCCTCTTACAATAGTGTGAATGTGAATGATTTTTCTACTGTCAATAGCAAAGAGTTTGCAATAATGTTCTAACAACATATTCATAGTATTCTATCTTCAGCTTTAACAAAGGTTTAACTGGCTTTAGCACATAAACTATTTCTTTCTTGTTTTTTATATCAATCAAAAAATTTTGAAATCTAAATAAATTTATATTCGTAACTATCTTTTTTGATAATAGAGTGAAGCTAATCAGTAAAAATATCTTGTTTGTTTAATTTTGGCTATTTTTGTCTCTGACTTTAGGAACCTCTAGTAGCTTTAGGTGATAAATCTATTGAAGAATGACTCGAAAGAATTCTGTGTGAGCTTAACTTTGAATTTTCAATATTAGAAGTGATTGATTCTGTGAAATCTGAAATTATATATGTCTTGTTGTTTGGGGACTTTTCTACTAGAAGCATACACAAACTGGATATTTCCCCAAGGCCTGTAAAATTAATTTGTTCCTTTACCCATTTAAGGTCTTCTTCTGACAAATTGAGCAATTGAAAGAGGATGGAAGTAATTTAAAGAGATTTAGTGATGTGATGATAATTTGATATGTTTTGTTAGGCAATTTTGAGGATTTTTAATGGTTATCTTGTGTTATTTATTGCTATTAGTATTGAGTGCCTTTTTAATAAGTAGTTTAAGTTCATACTTTGTATTTTATACATCAAAATCCACTTTTTAGACTATCTGAAGAAGTTCGCCGCAGCCAACTCCCACAGATCCACAAGCATTCCTCTCAGGAGGAGTTCACCGTAGTGAACTTCCTCCACTCCATGAGCATTCCTCTCTAGACAAGTTCGCCACAACAAACTCCACGAAATCCACATGTGCACAACAAAATTCTGAAACTGAAAAATGAACGGGATACCTGATTTTTGAATGGGAACATCTAGAATTTGAGACATAATGGATGAAATCAGTTATGTCAGCTGGACACACCCTGGATGGATCATAATTTTGGAGGGAAAAGATATTTTCATATAAATAGAGATCAAAAACCAGAAAAGAGGAGTCGGGACGCACAAGAACAGAGAGAGAAAAGAGAAGAGAGTGCCAGACCTTAACCAAAAGCTATTTTCTACACGAAATTGAGAGACACCATGGCAGCAACTTGGAGCATAATTGAAGATGTTATTCCAACAATGAGAGGCTAACTCCATTGATCCATTTGGGAGATGAAGCTACACCAGATCTGTTGAACATATAGGGAGATTCATGCATTAATGCTTTCAAACTGATATTTGTACCTTAGTGTAGTGTGTATTGATTATATGCATTTAACCAATCAATGTATTGGTAAATCAATATTCATTAGTGCATTTAGATGAGACATGTTGTAGTTGACTGAACTGCAGAGCAATTTATTTGATTGCTGAACTTTACCTTCTTATCTAGTAGATTTGAATCTAAACTAAGCAATCTAATTCATAATTTTTGAGAGTTTTCAATTATCTTTCTAAATATATCAATTGGAATCATGAATTCATCCCCACTCTTGTTTAAA
>QFDD01002453.1:0-25270 GCA_006871305.1 Vachellia collinsii | reverse complement strand
CCCTAAGTAGTTCAAGAAAAGTTCTAAGGGGTTTTTAAGTGTTTTAATGTATTGGTTGTAGCCTACTATTAATGCCAAATGCATGATATTATGTGTAGGAATCTAAATTATAAAGGGGAGTCTCCCAAGAGCAAGAGGAAAGTTTCAAAGTGCTATTAAAGATCGAAGAAAGCTAAGCAAATAAGGTAGCAAATTCTCTAACTTTTACATTTACATTACCCTTAATTGTTGATTGTGTATTTGCCATGTTAATGTTATTTAAGTGTTATATGAACATGCAAGTTCTTTCTTGATGCTTGATGATGATGATATGCCTTAGCAAAATGTGAATGCATGGCACTTAAGGTTAGTAATGCATGTTTAAGTTCATGGCTTGTATTATTGCACAATAATAATTATGCATGTTGATGTGATAGTTAGAGTTATTTGCTTTTGAGATTCCATGAATCTCATTCTCCCAAATCCATATCCTTTTAGGTCAAGTCCAAGAAGTGCAAGTAAAGAGATTGGAGGCTAAGGTGGGTGGCTTTCACTTTTGAAAAGAAATGGGTGCACATGTATGATTATTGAATTATGTTAAATTTTGGATAAATGTATGCTAAACCCCTACAAAGATAAATATATGATATGTGCTGTGTAGACATATAAAGCATGCTAGTTCATTATATCATGATGATAAATGCATTAGATAGGAAAAAAATAAACATGCTAAAAAAAGATCAAATGGTCCAATACCCTTAATAATTACTTAAGTTAAGATAGTGAGAACTCTGATCAAATCAAGTCCAAATGACTTGAAACTTTTCAGTTAAATAGTTCACATGGCAAGCTTTAAAATGAGCCAAAGTTTGCTCAATTTAGAGTTGCCTACAAAAAGTTGTGATGATCCAAAGTTGAATGAAAAATTTGAAAAAAAGGAAAATGACCAAATGAATAATGTTTGTTTATGTAATAAACTGTATTAATTGATTAAAAAATTAAACAAATTGATATTTTTACCCTATAGGGGACGTGATAAGCTTCATTTAGATACTCAAACCACTAAATTTCAATTTTTTTAGAATTAGTTATGAATTTTTAAAGTTGGTCAAAAATATAAAATTTACTAAAGAAACAGTAATTTTTACAAAGTTTTAAACTTTCACTTAGTTAGCTAATTTCAAACATGAGAATGCCTTAAAGTCCTTCATAATCAGTTTCTAATATGAAGTGAAGTGAGCTAAAGAATGTGTTATAATCTACATGAGCGGAGTGTCTATTGTCTCTCTCTAATGTCCCTAATTTTTATCCTACTTCCCAAATGATTTTTCTTTATTTCTATGAATTTTATATAAAATGAGTGACATTTTAATATTTTATAAATAACAATAGTAATATTTTCATTTTTCTACCTTTTTTTTAAATGCTTAACATAAAAATCTTTGTAATTTCTTTTTAATTTAAAGTATTAAATATTTGAAAAATTGCAAAAAAATGAAAATAACATAGTTTTTTATCTATAATATAACAAAATGTCATTTATTTTATATATAATTTAATGATCCAAAGAAATACGAAAAAGAATTTGGGAAGTGGAGAAAAAACGAGGGGGCAGCGGAGACCCCATTTTTTTTTTTTACCTGATCAGACAACCCCAATCTGCACCAGTTATTTTCTTAACCACTTTCTACACCAGTTAAATAAACATGCATAGTAGAGTGTTTTATCTAATTTTTCTAAAGAAACACATTACTTTCGCACCGGCTTTACTTTGTTTTCTTGGGCGTAGAAAATTATTTGAAATAACTTTAAAATCGTCTTCTCTGTGGTAATTCGTGCTAGTTGTATCGCGGGACGAAGCTTTCCCCCCAGCATATTCCTCATCTTGAAGCCATTTATCTTTTTCAGCACCATCCTGATCTCTCCCTCTCAGATCATGCTCGTCTTCATGATTGTCTTCGTCTTCATCTTCTTCGTGATACGATCGTTTACATTCGTCTCCTCCACCATTGACACCAAATGTAACACTAGAGCCTCCCTCGCCCGATATCTTATGTTTCTTCTTTTCTTTTTCTTTCTCTCCCCCCAACTTGTCCGTTTCATTACGTTTTCCACAGTTCAAAGAATTTAATATCAAAAAATAGTGCTGCATTTTTAAAATGAACGATCAGATTTTGGCAACCTTGCCAATTAATTGGGTTCGCTGTATGTGTTAGTAGTCTGAGGCTTCCATGGTCTTCAACAGGGACAAATTAAAAGGCTCGCATGATTGTGTATGTACCTCCTCCACTCTTATCCTTTGATTTTCATATCTCTTTTCTTTTTCTATGCTTTTCATTCTTCTAAATTCCTAGTTGAATTTATGGAAACACAAATGAATGACAACTCTCCTAAATTTCCTCGTTAATTAGTTATTTCTACTCTGATATTTTTTTTTTAAATTTTTGTGCATGATGGATCTTCTCATCAATATCTGTTTTTGAGTGAACGTGCATGTGGCATGAGTATCGAAGTCATTTGTAGGAATAAGTTGTAGAATAGTTTTACTGATTTACAGTTGTTGGCTTGCTGCACTAAAGAAAAAATATTTACATACTCCCGAAGTGCTATATCATTCATGATTTTTCTGATGAAAATATTTTAATAACCTTTTTTGTGGATTTTATATCTTATAAATTCCTCTCAAATATATCTCTCCCTCCATTATCCATTGTAATGTATGTTTGCGGGACCTACAAAAAAATACAGTTAGAATATTTTCATTAAATCGAGTATGGATGATATAGTATTCTAAGAGTATGTACGTATTACTTGCATCTCCAATTGTTGGTTCCGGAGTGTAATAGTTTATTTGAACCTGATTATTTGCATTTCTTGTCCTAGCATCGAAGGTAATTCACATGTTCACTAATTAATTTTAACTTGAAGAGTCCTGCAATTACACGGCCAACACAACATTAATTAATATTCAAGTTGATTCACTTTTTTGCCACCTCTTTCACTTGCTTCCCTAAACTTTTCCTCTCTTGATCCTTGAATCATTTTAGGCTTTTGACAAATATCAAAGTCTATATATCAATATGACACATTGCACATCACAAACTAGGTACATTCATGCATTAGGGAATTAGGGAAAAATAAATCCAAATCACTTTAATCTTCATACCTTAATTTGAACTTTGTAATCCTTTTCATGTAGATTCTCTTTTTAAGCTTAAATTGAACAAAAACAACTTCCTTCCCCTTTTCCTGTTCAGGACCGAAACAAAGGGGATTTTTTTTTTTTAAACATTCTATTTGAATTTGTAATGCTTTGAAAATCACATCTACACCTTTAAGTATCCTACACAATTTCCAAAGCATCAAAATGAGCAACATCCAACTCATTGTCACTGTCCTATATATTTGGGCTGTGGCACTCAATAGGAGGAGAAAAATAAATTTTGCAATTTTTGTTCCGCCAATCATTAACCCTGATTAATTATTAAATCACCGTTTCCATATTTTCCAGAAATTTTGACAGCATTTTCCCTTATTGTTCCACGCTCACATGAATAAAAAAATTCAAAAACAACTCTTTCAACCATCAACAATATCACTCCATCGTCCTTAGTTCAAGCTTGATTTCTCGATGATTAATTATGTTCCTTCACTTGAAACTCTTGAACCTCAATTTTTACCCTTGCTATTCATGAGATCAAGAGAGGTTTAGAGGCTATAGCAAGCTTGAAATAGAAAAACTAATATTCATTTGCTCTTTCCTTCTCCCTTCTACTCTTCCTCATTTCTCTTTTCTCCAACTTAGTTTTTCCCTCTCTCACTTCTTTCCTCTGAGTGCCGAAAATGATGAGGGGTGACAAGGATTTAGATGGTGGTCGTATCTCTTAACTTTTATGATTTTCCAAATCCATTTATTTTTGTAATGGTTTCTTTAAGATCATTGAGGCCAAGAACTCTTCTTCAATTCTTCCATGCTTCAGATCATGCCTTATAAGTACTATTAGAGGAGCATGGATTCATTTCTCCCAAAGCTTTGTTATGTTTGAGTCAGTCCAAACCACGGACTAAATATTCTAACCGGCTATTATTTTAGATTGGGCATTGGATTGGGGGTTAGTCTTTGTACATAATTATGTATAGTTAAGAATATCACGTATCATTTTCTTGTAAAGCCAATACTGATCTTTAAGTAAAAACTATTTTATTAAACTAATGACACATATTTTTCTATCTAAACATGTAAAAAAAGATGTCACACCCCTTTTCATATCAATGTGTTAGAATGAGATTTTCCAAAAAAATTTTAAACTTTCTAACACAACTTTTATATAAAGCTATAATTCCCAATTGGATCCAAAGAGTCAAGTTTGATAATAGGTTTGTACTCATTAGTTGTAGTTTAAAAACAGTTTTTGCCTTAAAATTGTTCACTAGATCCATTTACTTATAATAGTTTTTCAAAAACTATTGGTTACCCATCATGGATAGCCTTTATCTGTACTTTGTGAGGAGACATTCCCCTCACAATCACATTCAGTTTTACATCTCATTATATGCATGTTTTATACAATTATATACATAACCACTAAGCCATCCATGCTTATAACAAAATAAAATTCTTAACTACTGAATCAAAATCAAACAACTCATTGCCCTTTGAGCTACTCACCTTAGATGTATTTATTTCAAAGGGAGGATGAGATTCAAAAATCTCCGTAGAAACAATAATTTATCAAATAGTCATATATATAATTCATAATCATGTAAAAACAAGTTATATGTTAATACGGCATTTATACGTCAATAAATCACAACATGAGGATTTTCTTCGACTTCTTTGCATTCATACGGCAATAATTTAGGCCCAAGGTTTTACCTCATCAGCTGTGCAAACATACAACAATAATATACAACCCGAGGTTCCACCTCATTAACTGTGCACATCATATACAGCAATAACTTACGGCACAAGGTTCTACCTCATCAGTTTTGCAACCATACGGCAATAACTTAGGACACAAGGTTCTACCTCATCATTTTTGCAAACATACGACAATAATATACCGTCTAATGTTCTACCTCATTAGCTGTGCAAACATACAGCAATAATATACAGCTTGAGATTCTACCTCATCAGTTGTGCACATCACATACGACAATAATTCACATCACATGGGTTCGGAGAACTATCCAGTAGAACTTCTGCACACCAAGTAAGTACTGTTTTATTCGTGGCTTGGGGGAACTATCCCAAAGAATTTCCACACACCAAGCATATATAGTGCAATCATGATCACCAAATCATAGCACATATAACAAATATGAAAAATATGACGTCACAAACAAGCATGCAAAATTAAATATATAAGAATAAGATAAAAAACTTTTTTATCTGTCTCCCTTCATTTTCCGTTACCTCCTTTGGCAATCCCTCCTCCAAACCTCTTCGAGATGCTCAGGAAAATGTCGAATCCTAAAGAGAAATGTACACGTATATAATGTTAATTATACGTCTATCGAGTCTTACTTAACTTTTTCTCTCTTAACCACATTTCTATCCATTTACATTATTTCTTAACCACTTGGCTAGCTTAGCCAAACTATGGTAATAATTAATTTAAATCTTTCACAGTTGTTTAGCATAGGGTATTTCATCATTTGAAAATATCTAAACTCTGCAGAAAGAAATAATCAATCTTATCATAATATTTACCATTAAAATGGGAAGCTGCATCCTTGACCAATTTCTTTGAATCAAATTTTTCTTGCCTCACTTAACAAACTCAAACCTTAATCTCAATCTAGGAACCTTTACTCATATAATATAAACACCAAAGGCTCTCATCATCAGAAAAGCATCTTCAATATTCCATTAAATTCCAAATCCAATAATAAATTCTCAATTCCAATTGATAGAGTATATGTGTGTGTGTAAATCCTTACTTCCTCTTTGCTTCCAAAGATTTTATGCATGCATATGTAATTACATTCCAGACATCATTATTTTCCATTGACCTCAGACTATCAAGAACACGAAATCCCTGTTTCAACTAATCACCTTCAGCAAATATACATTGACAGGCTATACAAACATATTTGTGAGTATATATATCCTAGAAAGTTGAGATACTCCTTTGATTAATCAAAGCTTCTCTTTCAATTCTGATTCCCAACTCATTAAGCAAATATACATATATTCATACAGCTACACACATGGCTCATACGCACAGATACTCTCCATTTGAAACCCAGGGTACTTATACATATATATACATACATTTACAGCTACACATACACGTATAGCTTGGCTCATGGTTCATTATATTATTTTAGTCCCTTTTTATCATCAGATTTCAAAGGAACAGAGACCCATAAGCTCAAATTCACTTCTCAACACGTTACTATTCCTCTTTACCACTAAATCCGAGAGCCCCTGATTTATTTTAGCAGCACCGAGAAATGAAACCAACGTGCATGCTTAACTTAATGATCCTATTGTTCCTTAGCCATAAGAACTTAATTAAATCCCAAGGAGTCACGCATTCGAGAGCAGAACCGAAAGGAAAAAGGGAAGATCACTGTGAAGACAAAACAGAACCGTGACTCAGAGCTTCAAAATCCAAACGCATTACATGCATCACTGGAAAAACACCTCAATGCTAAGCACTATCATTATTAAAACAAAAAAACCTGCGCTCAGAAATCAATCCCTCGAAGACCAGGGACCCAACTCGTTGAAGCTGAAACCCATTACTCTCGACGCCACGACCCAATGAAACCATCACATAAATGCTTGATTTAGCTTAAGTTAACTCCATTATGAACGTGCTTTAAGCTAATCAGTGAGCTTATTCTCTGATTTCTCTATTTATTCTAAGCTCAGAACCCATCCCCAAAATGCAAACCAGAGACGGAAATAGAAGAGCAAGCTTACCTAGTCGAGATCCCTCAGCTGCTCGCGTTCTCCAGCCACGTTCTCCGGCGAGCTCCTCGCCTCCGACGGCGATATATGCTTCTCACTCTGTCTCTCGCTCTCTGGTCTCTCCCTCGGACACGGAAGCTGGTGAGGAGTGAATGGGTAAATGAATAAAAGAAAGAAGAAGCAGAAGGCAAATCTGTAGGCGTGGGGAAAGGAACTTAAAGAACTTAGCCACTTGTGTGGCATGCTGGAACCGTGAAGACACGTTTTCTTCTGCTATTATATTTTTTTCTCTCCAAAACTTGCAACAAGATATTCCAAAAAAATCCTTTTATCCAAATTTCACCCTCACTAAATATAATAACTCTTCATATATATATATATATATATATTTGTGAACAATTTAATTATTCTTTATATATTTTTGACTTAAAATTTATTCATATTTATCCAAACCTTAGAATAGATTTTTTAAAATCTCAATTACATTTTATAACTCATTAGTCAAATTTTAATATATTACAAAAAATACATACATATCCACATACATTTTATGAACGCACACTATATATAAATATTTTTGACATTACATTAAACCCTTTTGACATTTCATGAGATATTGAGCCAAAAAGAACTTTTAAGTATTCACAATACTTTCACAAATACTTCAGAGTAGAAATAACCCATAACCCTATAAAATATATAAATGTATAGGAATCGTATGTAGAGCTGTGCCTGAGAGGGTGGGAGAGCTTAAACCATTGAAATGAAAAAGGGTAAGATGCAAGAAGAGGCTAAGGATGTTCAAATATGGTTTTGAAAAATTATTCTGTCTTTCTGGGTATCCAAGGATGTTCCTTTCATAAATTTTGAGCATATTTTCCAAAATTATCACTGCATATATACCTGCAATTTTCAGAAATTACGTTTTTGTTCAAACCTAAAACGGTAGATATAAAATGTTACCTTAAGATATTGCCACTATTTTATTTGGCAATTGATTAATCTTTAATCACGCATCTAGCCTTTATTCTGAAACACCAAATGGTACATTTACTTTTAATTTGTAATTGTGTATGCTTCTGATGATCACAATATAAATCATTTCTTAAAAAATTCTTGATCCACAATACAAATCAATAGGATAGTAATTAATACTCCTTTATCAACTCTACCCCGTAATTTAATACTTAATTGTACCTCATTATATTTTTCTCTCTTACTTAAAATTTTCATTTAATAAGGGTAAAGTTGAAAAAATTTAATTTGAGAAATGGACCTACATTATTATTCTCTTGACAAAGGAGTATATTGTTATTTTCTTGAAAAGTGAATATATTAAATAAAGGTAAAGTTAAAAAGTTGCTAAATTTTAATACAATGAAGGTAAAAAAATTTTTCAATTTAGATGAAACATGTTAAAAGTACATAATAAATAAGATTAGATCTTAAGCAGAGTTTGTTATGATGCAAAACATAAAATTATTCTCTAAGTTTATAGAATAAAAGGTAACGAAACATACAAATGATTTTATGATTTTTTTCCAGAACAAATTTAAATATTTTCCACTAAAACATATTTGTAAACAAGGTGTTCCTCAGAAAAAAATTATTATGAAAATAAGCAATCAAATAAGTCATCGGGCTTCCATGTGGGCCTTTTCTCGTTTTCTTCTTTTGGGCTTTCATCCATTATCAATACAGGTCCATCTCAACCCATTAATACCCATTCCCATCTCTTTTTGGATTGGTTTCAATTTCTTTTGGGCTTATCAGTTATGACATATGGCATGGAGAAAGAAGCGAGTAAAATTAAATATGATAACTATAACCTATGACCCGTGAGTTCAATTAATGAAGGAATTGGATGCTCTCATAGATGGAGTGGATTCAATCTCTGAAAGTGCCACTTTGTTGTAGCTCTTAGGTGCTCAGGTGTTTGATGCTAATTAACGGTTCGCCCTACCTAATATTGATATCATCTAGAAGAAATGGAGATTTCGACATGTCCTTGAGTCGTAAGCAAGGTTCAAAAAACCGGACCGGACACTGAATCGGTCGAGGTAGTGGGTCAAGGGTTAATGGGTCAGACCGGGGTCAGACCGGGGTCAGACCGGTCATATGAAATAATGACATTTAATTGATAATATTAAAATATAATACTTTTAATAATGTTTAATTTCAAAATATTCATCTTTATCAGTTAAAATATTTTAGTCATTGTAATTAATAATCATTCATAATAAAAAAATATTATTAAAATTCATTCATCATCCATAAAACGTTAAGAATCAATCATTAAAAAACCATGTTTGTAGTAAAAAAAAAAAAGGAAAGGAAGAAACACTATAATTCTTCCATTTGTCACTAAATATTAATAAAAAAAGAAGAGAAATTGCATTAAGATCTTACACAAGAAAATTAATATCAGAAAGGTCTCAAATGTTGCTATTGATAACTCATTCACTTGTCAATGGTGCTCTTTTACTTGTTAATAAAACCTTTTAAGACATTTCTAATATTAATTTTTCTTATGGGACCTTAAAATAATTTTAAAAAAAAAAACAAGCAAAGGAAGCATATTTTTTTAAAAAAATTTTTAAAATGTGACCCGGTCAACCCGGTTTTTTACCGGGTTGATCCGGGTCGACCCGATCCCCGGTTCACCATCGAACCAGACCGGACGACGGATCGGTTCACCGATCGGACCGGCCGGTCCGATCCGGTTTTTTTTACTCTGGTCGTAATTGAACCAAACCCCTTTCTAAAAATTTATGTACCTAAAAAAATTATATGATAACTAGAAGTGTCATGATTCAAGTTACATGATGATGCCTCGAGCAAGAGTGTCTCTAGTAGAAGATATCCGTGCTGCATAAAAAAATTATATATGATAACCAACAGGGATTAAGTCTAGTAAAAGTAATAAATCTCTCATAATGTAGTGAATCAAAATTTAAATCCTCTACAAGAGATATACCCACATTTAACATCTGATAGTACTTTGAACATAATTATTTTCGATACTTAAAAAAAAGAAGAAAATAAAGATAGAAAGTAATGTGATATAATCAAAAATAGAGAAGTAGGACGAAAAGTTCTATATTAATTATAAAAAGGGTATATCTTATCATCCTCGCAGGGCGAGTGCATTGATCCTCCGCACAATGTCAGCTGTTGCGGTATGGCCTCTTGCACATAAACGAAGCACAAGTTCGAAACATATTTTCTTTGGCTGAATTTATTTATTATTCTTCATTCCTAAAATCAAAACTTTTTTTGACAATTTAAAATATTCAGATAGAATATATTTTATAACATTTTAAAATATTTCTAGTACAAATAAAAATCATTATAATTTACTTTCATGATTTAGAATAATATTGACTTGTGCAAGTTTAAAGAATAAATATTAATATATAGGATTTATTACTTTTTGAATTTTACATTATATACATAATTACATATGGGTTAAGATGCATCACCTTGCAGTATTTTTCTAGTGGTACTCAGTATTTAAAACTAATTTCTTGTTCATTCATCAACCTAAAGTATTATTTTGGTAGCAACCAAATTTTAAAATATTTTTGTGCAATTTCATCCTTAAATTGTTATTTTTAAGTATCAATGAGTATCTCAAATTTAAAACACTTATTACTACTACAAAATATTTGAGACCCCAAGGACTAACACAATAATATCTCTGTGAAATTTTAGAGTTCTTATTTGCTTTATCAGACTTGCTCTGACTTAATTTAACGGAGCTTTAGGAATCTTTTATGAAACAGTATTCCAGGATCTCATATTTTAATAGCATATAAATTAAAAAAAAATACTATCCCTAACACTTACATAACTTTAAAAAAACAAAATAATTAAAAAAGATATATGTTCCCTTGCCAAATGTCTTTCTGAAAAAACTTCTAAAGCATTATTTTCTTTAAACTCTGCATAATTTGGTCACCAAAGGTTGATCTTTTGATTTGTTAATGAAGGGGGGCCCTTTTCTAAACTTTCGGTAAAACAAATGCCCTCTCCTAAACATTCAAATGCTCAATACTTCTAAGAGAAAATTTTCAGTGCATTTTCCGCGCGCCTTTTAACCCCTAAATTTTCTGTAATTATTGTAGCTATATATTAGAAAAGATAAAGTGACAAGAAAAATTGCTATTTACTTTAAATTAGTTATATAATTTATATTAATTTATATATTTAGATTAAAGAGAATAGTAGATAAGAGTAATGGTTATTTGCGTGTAATAGAACCAACCAAGATCTACATTAATGTCACTACGTTTCCCCCATAAAATTTGTGTATCACATCGAATTTCTAAGAACCAAGACTTGAGGGCTAGAGCTTATGTTTTTAAAGAGCGAAGTATATATGCTTGGTTCCTAACTTCAAATGCTAAGAAATTAAAGCTTAGGTCACAAAGCTTGGTTCCTATTCATTCTATTTACGTACGTTCATTAATTAATATTTTTGGAGTGCGTGTTATGATTATAAAAGAATTAAAAATGATATATATATAGCAATTATAAGAGTAACTATTAGAAATGCTTGGTGGTCAAAAGTAAGCGAAGCTGATAGCAAATGTAGCAAGAGTAAGTTACAGAAAGTCTTTCTACTTGAAAATAAAAGCTTACCAACTATTTATAAATCATTTTCATAATATTTCACTGGTACTATAAGAATAACCTTAAACCTCATCAACTTTATTATATAATTAATTAAAAACTTTTTAACTTTACCCTTAATTAATATATATTCTAACAAAATCTACCAAATAATAAATGAATTTTCAAACTTTACATTTATATGAAAATTTTAATGATGTGATTTATAAATAAGAGAAAATCAAATTCTTATCTCTATGCTATTTATAGAGAATAAGAGGAGTATGAACTGAGTTGAAATGTATAGAATGGGTGGGCAGAATTTGCGTTTAAGATACACGTGGGTTACGAATATATGCTTAATTGGTTCCAAACTTGACGTTTTAAAAAATTAAATCTCCCCAAATACGCCAATATATGTTGCTTGCTTCTATCAGCATGTTGATTCCAAAGAGAGAAGTTTATTAGTTTAAATTCAGGGAGGCACTTGAAATCACCATTGAACAAACCTATATACACTTGAAATTCTCATCTCTTGTAATTGGCTAAGCCCACCACTATTATATTATTAACTTCAATATTTCATGGGGCCCTCAACACCCTCATTGAATTGTAAATTAAGTCGTTTACTAGATCCGCAGCAGCAGAGGAAGAGGCAATCTTCTTTTTCTGGCGACCTGGTCAAGATACAAAAGGTTTTGTTTCATGTCTTGAAATCCCTCTTTTACACACACACACACAAGGTTCATACAATATTTGATCTTTAAAATGTTCTCATTGTAGTTTTGGTCTATAAAGTTTTAAAACATAGGCTTTGATTCCTCAAAGGCTACAATTGTCCATATTTTTATTAAAATATAGAGATTGATGTTTTAGACCGAAAAAAACTTAAGGGATGAAACTTCTAGTTTGAAACAACAGATACCAAAACCACAATAATATCAAACAATAAGAACTAAACATTACAATCCTATATAGGCACATGCATACGTGTGACCATCCAGATATAAAGTTAATCTTTTGGTCTTAGTAATTTTAACTTTGCTGTAATTCAATTCCAACACTTTGATTCGGTGCAAATTAATTTCTATAGATTTGACTCGGTTATAACTCAATATTTAAACTTTAATTCACTACAATTCCATGCATATAGTTTTAACTATCGTATAATTTAATCATTGATTTTTATTATACAAATGATTATATTGTATACAACATTGAATTGTAATGAGTCAAAGTTTAGAACCGAATTACATGCTAATCAAAACTATAACATGAACTACATTGTATTAAGTCGGAGTATAAGGATTGAGTTACAAAGTAATCAAAACTGTATGAACCAAAAGATTAATTATATATAGATATACATAGATTCTTACATATGTATATTGTTATGTTGTACATGCGTACAACTCTCTCAAACCATTATGCCTTGTTGGTTGTTCGTTAACAAATGTGAGCCTATAACTACAGGTGCCACCATATCTTCGACAACGATCTGAGTTCAACAATTATTACTTTCCGAAGGTGATATCCATTGGTCCCATTCATCATCCAAAAGGAGAAGACTACAAGGAAATGTGGGCAACCATGTACCTGCAAGATAAGTTAAAAGGCCAGCAGCAACAACAAGAAGAAGAAGCTCAGAAACTAGTAGGAAACATGAATTATGAAATCCAAGCACTGAAGGCATGCTACACAGAAGATGTGATCCAAGAATTGGACGATGATAAGCTGGCTTGGATCTTGTTCTTAGATGGCTGCGCTACGCTTCATGTCATGGCGAAAGTGGACCCCACAGAGCCATCCAAGTTACAAGTACTATACAGAACTGTGCAGCAGGATCTGCTCTTGTTGGAGAACCAGCTTCCATACCAAGTTTTGAGGATACTAAGCAAGAACGATGATTCTTCTTTGAAGAATCTCAGAAAACGTTTCCTTCAAACTCTCGACATTGTCCCAGTGGTATCTCAACTTGACAGTCTTTTCCAATATCATCACCCAGCTCATTTACTGGATCTTCTAATCAAATCTATAGTGGCTGCTGATGACATAAAAATAGATAGGATACTGCCGTCAGGTGAGAAGCCAAAGAAATTGAAGACTCCAACAGTACATAGGAGCATACAGGAACTTGTAACAGCTGGGATTATTAAGATTAAAAAAAGCAACAATGTGAGAAACCTCACAAGCATTGACTTTATTCTTAGTCGTGGCGGTCTTTTTTGTGGTGGCGGTGAGCTCCACATTCCGCCATTAACATTTGATGACTTCACAGCTCAAATGTTGATGAACATGATGGCGTACGAGAGGTGCCCTGATTCAAAGAGCGAGTACGAGATAAGCAACTATGCTTTATTCCTAAATTCCTTGATCGATCATGCGGAAGATGTAAAAGTGTTAAGAAAAGCTGGCGTTGTAAACAACCTCCTTGGAAGTGACGAAGAAGTGGCTCAAATCTTCAACACTGCGAGTACTGACTTAGTGCTTGATACAGGAATTTACAATCACGTAAGGACCGGCATTGAGCAGCTTTATGCACGGAAGGTTACTTTGGAGCTAAGAATTTGGTTTTCTGAGTTGCGGAGAAAACATTTCAACACACCATGGGCAGTTATTGGTTTGATGGCTTTTATTCTTGGGCTTGTTAGCACTATTGTAAACCTGGAAAAGGAATTTGGCCCAAAAAGAGGATCACCTCCCTCCTAAATCCTAATTAGCCATCAACTAAAATCATATATATCCCTCCCCCACTGAATAATTACGGTTTCATTGTGTGCATGAATGTTAATTAATCATTAATGGATATATTAGTGAAATTATTTGTGGTTTATGTATGTAACAAGACAGTTACTACATCACAGTATGTTTGTTGCTATGTATCGATCTTTTGTACTTTTGAGATGTGTGTGTGTGTGTTTTAATATTATTTTTTTGTTATTGTTGATTTCGTAGTGTGTGTATATATATCTATGTATTTATTGTGAGATGATTAAATTAAGGATTAATGGTTTTTAAATCTTTCATTTTCGTGAGAAATTCTTATGACTTCAAACCCTTCATAAGTTTCAGTGTTTTAATTAATGGACGCTTCCTATAACAATAAAATCAATGAATAATGTTACGAAAAGTCAATGAATACAACAATAGCATTATCCCGTTAGATGTGCTTGGATACACACATCCCATACAACATACAACAATAGTAATGTGTTACATATAATTTCGTAAACACACATTTTTTTTTTAAATTTCTTGTTGATTTTGAAATCGGTTGTCACCTTGGATCAAAATCACTAAAAAAGAATCAGAAAGTAAGGAAGTAACATAGAACAATCCGTGCTCCTTAGAAATGGGAGTAAATTTCTCCCTAAGCAAATACAGTTTGAGTTAAGTGGACCCTAAGTCTATATGCAAACCCCAAATACAGTTTGAGTTAAGTGGAATTAATTTATGATTATCCTAAACACTATGTAATAATCACCCAGGAGCACTTTTGAAAACCACTTAATGTGTGACTTACGCTATTTTCCATCTCTGTGGGTCTCCAAGGATTTTTTTTTTACAAAATTTTGAGCATAATTTCCAATATCATCACTACATACCAAGGTTCAAAAAATCGGATTGAGTATTGAACCTGATGAAATAGTAGTTTAAAGGTTGATGAGTTAGATCGGAGTTAGACTTGCTCTATTAGAATAATATAATTCATTAGATTATATTTTATTTTTAAAAATTAATAGATAAAATCTAGAATTTCATTTTATTTTACCCATATTTTAAATTTTTAGAGTTTAATTAGATATCAGTGATAAAAATAATTGGAATAAAATGAATTAATTTTATTTCATATCCTTATAAGTAAAATTTTGTTTAAATAGAAATAGAGAAATAAAGGCTAATTTCATCACCATATTCTTAAAAAATTAATGAACCAGTTTGGACGGGTTGACTGGATGTACCCCAATCCCCACTTCACCTGCTCAACCAGATCAAGAAGAGGTTCACTAGTTTCTAGCTTCAACTGTTAAGTTCTGTTTTTTGTCAATTTCAAAAATTTCGTTTTGTTGAATTGCGCTCGCACACGCACGCAATATAGATTAGGATCAATATTGTTTTGTCCCCCATGTGCATGTTGTTTACACAGCGAGAAAATAATGGACGACTTTTTGAGTTTTAATTACATTTGGCTTGGTGTTTCATACAGTAATTTATGACGAGGTACGTAAGACAAGACATTTGAGAAGCTTTAGAAATTACTACAAAATTATGATTCATTGTGTGCATCGATATTAATCATTAGTTAATATATTAGTGACTAATCTGAGGTTTTTGTGTGTAACAATCTAGTGGATGTATTAGTGACTAATCTGAGGTTTCAGTGGTGCATGGTATGAATCACCAAGCACTTGATTTATTTGTTACGAGATTGTATCAATTTAACTAGAGATTTTATGTTCAAACTCTATAATGCCCCTCAATTTAACCCTACTTCTGAAATGTTTATTTTCTTATTTTTCTGAATCATTAAATTCTACATAAAAATAAAATAAGTGATATTTTGATTTTCTACAAAATCAAATGGTAATATTTTCAATTTTTCATGATTTTTTAAATATTTAACATAAAACTCTTTGTAATTTCCTTTTAATTTAAAGTATTAAATCTTTGAAAAATAGTATAAAATTGAAAATAACACCATTTTGTATCCATAATATATCAAAACGGCACCCATTACATAAAGAATCTAATAATTCACAAAAAAAAAGGGAAAAAAACATTTGAAAAGTGGGACAAAAAGAAGGGAGTTACAGAGAGGTAGCAGACACCCTCATTCTACTCCAACAGTTATCATGCTCGTCGAACACATTATTTTTAGCATCTAACATAGAAAGTGTTTTATCAAACTTTTCTGAAGAACACATTACTTTCACACCACGGGCCTTATTTTGTTTTCATGGGTGTAGAAAGTTTTCATGCTCATCTTCGCCAAAATCCTCATCCCGGTGTCGTCGTATGTCTTCGTCTTCGTCTTCACGATCATCTTCATCCCGGTGCCGTACCACGCTTCTTCGTCACATTATCGTTTACATTCGTCTCCTCCACCATTGACACCAGATCTAACACTAGAGCCTTCTCGCCCACATATCTTATGTTTCTTTTCTTTTCTCCTCCCCCAACTAGTCCGTTTCATTACGTTCTCCACAGTTCAAACAATTTGATATCAAAAAAATTGCTGCATTTTTTTAATGAACGATCAGATTTTGGCAGCCTTGCCAATTAATGGGGTTCGCTTTATGTGTTCGCACTTCGCAGTCTGAGTGCTTCCATGGTCTTCAACAGGGACAAACTAAAAGGCTCGCATGATTGTCTATGTACCTCCTCGACTCTTATCTTCCATTTTCATATCTCTTTTCTTTTTTCTATTCTTTTCATTCTTCTAAATTCCTAGTTGAATTTATGGAAACACAAATGAATGATGACTCTCCTAAATTTTCTCGTTAATTAGTTATTTCCACTCTGTTTTTTTTAATATTTTTTTTTTTTGGATGATGGATCTTCTCATCAGTTTGTTTTTGGGTGGACATGTGGCATAATTATCTAGGTCATTTGCAGGAAAAAGTTGTAGAATGGTTTTAATGATCAGCGGTTGCTGCATCTGAAGAGAAAATACTTGCATACTCCTAAAGAGTCATGTCATCCATTCTTTCTCCAATAAAAATATTTCAATTACCTTTTTCTATAGATTTTATTTTTCGTAAATTCCTCTTGATTATTTTTCTCCCTCCATAACCCATTGTAATAAATGTATGTGGAACATAAGAAAAGATAGTTGGAACATTTTTATTAGATAAAACATGGATAACATTATACTTTGAAAATATGCAAGTATTTTTTGCAATTTAGATTGTTTATTTTGAAGTGTAGAAATTTATTTGAACCATATTGTTTGCATTTCTTGTTCTAGCATCTAAGGTAATTCACAGGTTCAATAATAAAATTTAACTTGAAGAGTCATGCAATCACACATACAAACTGCCAACACAACATTAATTAACATTAAAGTTAGTTCACTTCATTGCTACCCTTTTCACTTGTTTCCCTAAACTTTTCCACTCTTGATCCTTGAATCATTGTAGGCTTTTGACAAATATCAAAGCCTGTATATCAATATGACACATTGAACATCACAAACTATAGCTACATACATCCATGCATTAGTGCATTAGGGAAACATAAATCCAAATCACTTTAATCTTCAAACCTTAATTTGAACTTTGCAATCATTTTCATGTAGATTCCTTTTTAGGATCAAATTGGAAAAAAAAAACATCTTCCCCTTTTTTTCTGTTCAAGACCAAAACAAAGGGGAATTTTTTTTGTAAACATTCTATTTGAATTTGTATTGCTTTGGAAATCACGTCTTCACCTTTAAGTATCCTCCATAATTTTTCATTTTGAATCCATTGAAATGCATCAAAATGAGCAACATCCAACTCATTGTCACTGTCCTATCTGGGTTGTGGCACTCAATGGGAAGAGAAAAATAAATTTTGCAATTTTTGTTCCATCAATCATTAACCTTGATTAATTATTAAATCATCCTTCTCATATTTCCCAGAAATTTTGACAGCATTTTCCCTTATTTCCATGTTCACATGAATACAAAAATTCAAAAACAACTCTTTCAACCATCAACAACATCACTCCATCGTCCTTAGTTCAAGCTTGATTTCTCGATGATTAATTATATTCCTTCACTTGAAACCCTTGAACCTCAACTTTCACCCTTGCTACTCACGAGATCAAGAGACGTTTAAAGGCTATAGCAAGCTTCAAATATAAAAACTAATATTCATTTGCTCTTTCCTGATCCCTTCTCCTCTTCCTCCATTTTTCTTTTCTCCACATTATCCCCCCCCCCCCACTTCTTTCGTCTGAGGGCCGAAAATGATGAGGGTGAGAAGGATTTAGATGGAGGCCTTATGTAATGAGTCCCACATCGGGGAGGTTCCCTTGCAAGAGGGTCCTTATAAGGCCTTGGGTTCCCCAACTCCAACAGCTAGCTTTTGGGGTATGGTTCTTCCAAGGACTTGTGCTCGTTACACCTTATCTCTTAAATTTTATTATTTTCGATATCCATTTATCATTGTAATGGTTTCTTTAAGATCATTAAGGTCAAGAACTCTTTTTCAATTCTTCCATACTTCAGATCATGTCACATATGTACCATTAGAGGAGTATGGATTCATTTCTCCCAAAGCTTAGTTATGTCCGTCAAACCAAACCACGGACTAAATATTCTAACCTACTGTTATTTCAAACTGGACATTTACCCCCAACCTAGTCTTTGTACATCCCTAAATATAGTTATAAATATCATGTATCATTTTCTTAAAAGGCCAATGTTGATCTCTAAATAAAAAAAAAATTATTCAACTAATGACACACATTTATCTATCTAAACATTTAAAAAACGATACATACATATACACATACATTTTATGAACGCACACTATATATAAATATTTTTGACATATACATTAAAACCTTTAGACATTTCACGAGATATTGAGCCACAAAAAAAAAACTTTTAAGCATTCACAATTCTTTCGCAAATACTTCGGAACAAAAATAACGCATAACCCTATAAAATATATTAATGTATAGGAATGGTGTGTAGAGCTGTGCCTTAGAGGGTGGGGGAGCTTAAACCATTGAAATGGAAAAGGGTAAGATGCAAGAAGGGGCCTCTAGAAAGCCAGGTTGGGAAGTTGAGAGTTTGAAAAGGGGCTAGTTGCTTGTATTTGTTGACAAATTTTTTGAAGGAGAGTGTAAATTACTTGAAAACTAGTTGGTTTGAATGGGAATATCACACCTCCTGAATAGTGGAAAAATCACTGGGGAAGATTTATCCTTAAATGAGCCTAACAAAGTAATAACATTCAATTCTACCATGTAAATAATAGTACGAAATTTAAATTTTGCTAACAATGTAAGGGTTTTATTGATAGATTGTCTTTAAGTTTCTCCACAAATATTTTTCGAGTCTGTAAGTGTGCCCTAATCTTGAAGAGTCACAGGATCTAACTCATTTAAACTTTTCATCAACAAAAATATTTTTATAAAAAAATGTGTTTTTGTCTTCAAATTTTACTATGCTATGTTTTGAGGTATTGAATTTACATATTATATTAGGAATTTGACGGAAAAAAAATTATATTTAGGAATTTTTTTAAAAACAACATTTTTATTAATTTATTTAAAAACAGTTATGGTGGACTTTTGTTAATCCACTTTTTCTAAATTTCTAGGCATATGTATATTTCTAACAAGGTAACATATTTGAGAATGCACTATTAAGCACTATATATATATGAGTATATTTCTCAGTAGAGATTTTAACATTGATTCAACTTAGAGAAATTAGACCATTCTAATAGGAGTATTCAACCACAGTTTGGTAACCAAGGGCCAACTCAAAGTGGAGACAGTTCTAACACTATATTTCCCCCCTTTATGGACCCTACTAGGAATTGATCCTTATCGATCTTGAGAATGATATCTAGGTCAATCTTAGCTTGATATTAGGATTGATCAAATTTAGCATTTTCTAATTTGAATCCTTGTTAAGAGAAGTGATCATATTTAACATCCGATAGTGCCTTCAATTAAACGATACATGTGTTTAAGAAAAAAATAACAATACAAATAAATGAGAAAAATGCTAAACTGTGATATTTTTTTTATAAACAAATTATTGAAAAATTCATCATAATAAAATTTATTGCTCAAAGGTACTCGATATTCGATTAAATATTCAAGTGGAACATATCTTCAGTAGATGCAACTCTTCTTAACATATATTTAATTAGGTTAAAAATGGAAATTGCCATAGAGAATGAGTATTTATTTTTCTAGTCTCCTTTCTTTTTTATTATCATTGGTTCAAAATGTGAAAGATCCAAATTAATTTAATAATTCATAAAATTATTATTTTACATGAAATACATAAAAAATTTAAATTTTCAACTGTATTGATTAAATTTTAAATATTTTATATTTTTTATATTCTTTAAAAATTGTAATAATACTTTTATAAAATATCAAAACAAGGCCATTAAGTGTTTGTTTGATTCTATTATAATATTCTTTATTTTTATGCCCTTAGAACGATTTTGCAGAATAATTTTTACGATAAACTTTGAAAATAAAAAATTAAGAAATATTTTGAAAAAAATAAGTGGAGGGTGAAAAAAATTATAAAAATATCATATTCTCAATCTTTCTCTAGTTTTATAGAATAAAAGGTAACAAAACATAAAGTTGATGTTATTATTTTCACCAAAAAAAAATTTAAATTTTTCCCAAAACATATTTTTTAACAAGGTTTTTTTCCAGAAAAAAATATTATTAAAATAAAAAAATCAAATAGGTCATCGCACTTCCATGTTGGCCTCTTCTCTCACTTGCTCCTTCGGGGCTTTCATCCATGATCAACATAGATCCATCTGAACCCATTAATACCCATTGCCATCTCTTACTGGGTTAGTTTCAATTTCTTTTCGGCTTATACTAATGGCAGGAAGAAAATAGACAACTAAAATTAAATATGATAATTAATCTCTGTTGGAAGAGGTGTCATAAATCAATTTCTCAATTAGGTGAAGGGAATATGATTGCTTTAGCAATAGTTCACACCCAATCCACATTTAAAGCATGATGGTACTTCAAACTAAATTGTTTTCAGGAGAAGATATTGGTGCTTCATAAGAAAATTAAGTACGATAATCAACAAGGATTGAGTCTAGTGAAAGAAAACAGTCTCATAATATGCTGAATCAATATTTAAATCTTTACTAAAAAATGTATTTACATTTAACATTTGAAAAATATTTTAAATATAATTGTCTTTAGTAGAAGGATCTATGTATTCAAAAAAAATGATAAATAAAGATAAAAGGTACATGATAAAATAAAAAATAGAGAAGTAAGAGGAAAAGCTCTGTATTAATTATAAAAAGGTATCTAATTTATTTCTTATATACTAGATAGACTAAAAATTTATTTGATTCTATTTCATGTTGGTGTTGAGGTTGAGATCCTCCCCATATAACAATCAAGTTCCAATCATATTTTCTTACGTGAATTTATTTATTTTTTTTCATTCATAAAATCACACCCTTTTATTTTTTTTTGACAATTTTAAATATTTAGATAGACTATATTTTATAAAATTTTAAAAGATGTCTATTACAAAAATATTATTATATTTAAAATTTATGATTTAGAAGAATATTGACTTGTGCAATTTTAAATAATAAATATTAATCTATAGGATTTATTAATTTTTAAATTTTATATTATATATATATGGGTTAAGATGCATCACCCTGCGGTATTTTTCTTCTAGTACTCAGTATTTAAAACTAATTTGTGGTTTAGGTAACACCTAATATTCTAAAGTCTTTTTGTGCAATCTTATCTTTAGATTATTTTTTAAGCATAATTGAATATCCTAAATTCAAGATACTTATTACTACGACAAAATATTTGAATGTTAAGGTGACTAAGATTAAAGCAATAAGTGAGGTCTCTATGAAATTCCAGAATTCTTTTTTGTTTTATCTTGCCTCGGCTTAATTTAGCGGTGCTTCAAGAATTTTTCTAGCAAAGAGTACTTTAGGATTTCACATTTTGATAGCTTATAAATTAAAAAAAATAAATATTATCTCTAGCTCTTAATATAAGATCTGTTGGCTTATTTGAGGAAATCAAGAAAACCAAATAAATAAAAATACTATGAGATCCCTATCCAATATCCTTTGGAGAAAACTTCAAGGATATTTTTACCTTTTAAACTCTGCATAATTTTTTCAACCTTGACAAAGATTGACCTTTTAGATTGTTAATGGAGGGGCAATATTACCCGATTTTTTAAACTTTCAGAAAAATACCCCCTCCAAAACTTCCACATATCCAATGTCTTTAAGAGAAAATTTCTAAAGCATTTTCGCCTTTTAACTTCTAGATATTCTATAATTATTGTAGCTATATATATATTGGAAAAAATAAAATAAGTGACATGAAAACATTGATACTTAATTACTTTAAATTAGTTATCTAGTTTCTATTAATTTATATATTTAGATTAAAGAGAATAGTGAATAAGAGTAATGGTCGGTGGGGGTAATAGAACTAAATAAGATCTATATCACTACGTTTTCCCCATAAAAATTCTGTTTTCATTTTCCAAAGCTTACGTAACATACATTCAAGAGCCAGAACGTGTATCACGTCGAATTTCTAAGAACCAAAGCTTGACAGTCACTAACTTCCAAAGGTTTTGTTATTAATATATTCTTGGTTCCTAACTTCAATCGCTAATAAATTAAAGCTTCGGTCACAAAGTTTGGTTCCTGTTCATTCTATTTACGTACGTTCATTTGTTATTATTTTTGGAGTACGTGTTATGATTATAAAACAATTAAAAAAAATGATATATATATATATATAGCAATTATAAGAGTAACTATTAGAAATGCTTGGTGGCACTGGCCTTAAGTAAGCGAAGCTGATAGCACATGTAGCAAGAGTTACAAGTCACAGAAAATCCTCTTTCTACTTAAAATTTGAAGCTTATGTATTATTTATAAGTTACTTTCATCATGTTTAACCGGTACTATAAGAAAAATAGTAATCCTTACTAAATTTGTTAAATAATTAATTAATTTTTTTTAGTTTTACTCATATTTAATATAAATTATACCTATAGGAACAAAATATATATATATAATAAAAATGAATTATCAAATTTTACGTTCATGTGAAAATTTTAATGATGTGATTTATAAATAAGAAAATAAAATTTTTCTCTCTCTTTGGCACTTTGCTATACAAATAGAAGACAAGAAATTTGAACTGAGTTGAAATGTATAGCATGGATCGGCAGAATTTAAGATACACAGGAATTACAAATATATTCTTAATTGGTTCCAAACTTGAAGTTTTAAATAATTAAATCTTCCCAGTTACCCCAATCTATGTTGCTTGCTTATATCAATATGTTGATTCCAGAGAGAGTAATTTATTAGTTAATTATGCTTAATTGCTTCCAAATTAAACTTGAAGTTTTAAAAAATTAAATCTTCCCAATTACCCGAATATATGTTGCTTGCTAACATCAGCATGTTGATTCCAAAGAGAGGAGTTTATTAGTTTAAATTCAGAGAGGCACTTGAAATCACCATTGAGCAAACATATATACACTTGCAATTCTCATCTCTTGTAGCTGGCTAAGCCCACCACAATTATATTATTACCTTCAATATTTCATGGGGTCCTCATCACCCTCATTGAAGTGTAAATTAAGTTGTTTACTAGATCCGCAGCAGCAGAGGAAGAGACAATCTTCTTTTTCTGGTGACCTCGTCAAGATACAAAAGGTTCTATTTCATGTCCTGAAATCTCTCTTTTATACATATGTACTAACGGTTTATGCAATATTTGATCTTTAAAATTTGTCCTCATTTCAATCTATATAGTTTCAAAAAATAGGCTTTGATTCTTCAAAAGGCAAAATTGTCCATATATTTATTAAAATATATTAACTGCTGTTTTAGACCAATACAGTAGTTTGAAACTGCAGATACCAAAACCACAGTGACTTCAAAAAGTAAGATTTAAACATTGCAATCATATATAGGCACAGACATGTGTGTGTGCATGTAGATAAAGTTAATCTTTTGGTCCCTATATTTTTCACTTCAATCCCTACTTTAACTCTATATAACTTAGTTCTCATAATTTTGGCTCGGTTATAAGTAAATCCTTAAAATTTGACTCATTGCAACTTGATGCAATTTAATTCCTATAATTTTGATTTGGCTATAATCAATCCAGAACTTTTGATTCACTGCAACTCGGTGCCTATAATTTTACCCATTTTATAATTTAATCACTAGTATTTATTATACATAAAATTCTACTTTTGTAAAACATAGGGCCCATTAAGTTGTAATGAATTAATGTTTAAGGACTAAGTTACACCCTAATCAAAACTATAACATAAATTAAGTTGCATCGAGTCAGAGTGTATGGACTGAGCTACAATTGAATCAAAACTACTTGGACCAAAAGAATAATTATATATATAGATATACATAGATCTTACGTATGTATGTATATGATTATGTTGTTCATGTATATAACTCTCTCAAACAATTATGACTTGTTTGTTGTTCATTAACAAGAGTGAGCCTATAACTACAGGTGCCACCATATCTTCGACAACGATCTGAGTTCACCAAGTATTACTTTCCAAAGGTGATATCCATTGGTCCCATTCATCATCCCAAAGGAGAAGAATACAAGGAAATGTGGGCAACCATGTACCTGCAAGAAAAGTTAAAAGGCCAGCAACAACAACCAGAAGAAGAACCTCAGAAACTAGTCGACAATATTAGATCTGAAATCCAAGCACTGAGGGCTTGCTACACAGAAGATGTGATCCAAGAATTGGACGATGATGAGCTGGCTTGGATCTTGTTCCTAGATGGTTGCGCTACGCTTCATGTCATGGACAAAGTGGGCCCCACAGAGCCATCGAAGTTGCAAGCACTGTACATAATTGTGCAGCATGATCTGCTCTTGCTGGAGAATCAGCTTCCATACCAAGTGTTGAGGATACTGAGCAAGAACGACGATTCTTCTTTGAAGAATCTCAGAAACCGTTTCCTTAAAACTCTCCACATC